>NIVC01004092.1:12500-29762 GCA_002269645.1 Macrostomum lignano | reverse complement strand
TTCCTCCCTAAATGCAGCCTGATGCAGCGGGCGCGCAGTCGCAGGTCGACCGCAGCAGTCGCGGGGACAGAGAGGTGCAGTGCACGCTCTGCTGGAGGCGCGGTCCGATCATGTACGCGACACCGCCCGGCCGCGGTCGTCTGCCGACGTTTACAGGAGCTCCAGCCGGCTCCGAGGTCCTCAGAGTGGAGCCCCGGCTCAGCCACGATAGAAATCTCCTGCAGCGGGACGAGGTCCAGCTGTAGGTCGTGGCCAGCTGGACAAGGATGGTGCGACGCCAGGGGGCCTTCAGAGTTCGCAGTTCATCGTGCCGAGTCTGAGGCGGCCACCTGGTACAGCTGGGCCAAATGAAGGTTGGCCTCGTGGTCCCCAGTGGATCCATAGATGAAGTTGCAGGGACTGGGGACAACAGGCGCCTGGCCGCGCCACGGAGTCGCCCTCGCCGGTTGCGCTCGCGCCGCCACTCAGTGCGACGTTGCGCGCTGCGCCGACCTCTGCGTGTCCCTGCTGTGCTGAGCTTTGCTGCCGCAGCCGAGAGGCGGACGTCCGACCCAACCAAGGTCATCCGCGTCCAATGCCAGGAGTTGTCAGCACTATTTGTACTTTCGGGCAAATATAATGGCTCGTCGCGGTTGACGGGCTGGGTGCGAACGATGGAACGCAGTAACACGGCCCCTTGCACCGGCTGTGGCCCGACGGCACAACAAGTCGCTTGTGACTCGTACTCGTCACAGATCTTGAATGACAGAACAGAAATTCACTTTAGTGCCGCCTGAAATTCACTCACTGCAGATTTAAATCGCCAACATCGTCGCCTAGAATGGCCGTACCAGCCAGATCTGGCACGCAGTCTCCGATACAGACGGCTTCTTGACCTGGCATACTTCTCTTGTTGAATAATTTCCTTTAAATAAAGTACTTCTTGAACTGACTTTGACTGAATTGGATTCAGAAAATGCGCTGCTGTTCTGCTTTAAGGCCGAAACTTGCTCAAAACCGTGGAATAAAAAGTTATAACACCTTTTCCGTTCCATTTCCACAAAACTACCATTCCAATTCGGCAAGCGCATTCAATGTCGAAAAGTAAATATTCTATTACGAGCGTTCATTCTCGCTCCTGCATGCAGATTTCCCATTCAATTTTAACACATTTTTGTGCGCTGTTTTATTACGAGCGTTCATTCTCGCTCGCTGCATGCAGATTTCCCATTCAATTTTAAACAGTTTTTTGTGTACTGTACGAAGCCATCAACTTGAACAATCCCCTGTAGCTGTACTGTAACTCTCTGTGGTTTTCTATAGCATCCCCCTTTCACAGAGTGCTCTCGGTGAAGTTCGCTTCTAGAACACAGAAGCTTAATGTACGGGAGCATGCACTGAATATATTGTTGAAGAAATATCACAAATAGAATAAGAATGAGCGACGAGGAGATGTTCGAAGAAGCAGGAGATGAAGAAGAAAAAATCGGTGAGGAAGACGATGAGGTTAAACCCTGGGGGCCATATGGACGCGTGTCTGTTTGTGGACAACGTGAATTTGTTCACGTTCATCTTTAAGAAGTTTTTAAAGTTTTATAAGAAACTTACAATAGTGACTGTGCGGGGTCAAAAGCCACTGCTCTTCCGATAAAAAACTACGAGTTTCCGCTGCCTCGACCAGATCAATACCAATTACATGATGGTGTCGACTCAATGTGCTTCTTAAGCTGGCCTCCTCAAAGGCTAGACCCCACGCCACTCCATTAACGAGGTTGAACAGAACTTCTGCATGCGCTCTCTCATGGCGAAATTCTTTTTCATCAATGCAAGCTTTTCACATTCTATACTTTTACTAATCAATGGACGAACTTAAACTGCTATCTAAACTTTCTATAGCTATAATAAAGACATAAAGATAAGAACGTTTGTTGATCGCCTACGTCTGCTCACACAACCAATTAGTAAAAAACTAATATATTTAAAGATTCAGTTTAATAGGTGCCATGCTCAAGACAACACTGGCACACCTTGATTTTGTGGGGCTTTTTGCTCTAAAAATGACAAAACTTTGGACACTTTAGCAACACTGTAGTCTGTAGGGTGTTTGCTTGAATAAAAAACAGTTTTCAGTAGCATAAGAGTGTTTCACAAAGTTTGATTAAAAACACTTTGATGTCTGCTTCACTTTGCTTTCACTTCTTGCCGTAGCTTAATCGGCGGCGGCGCCACTTGGCAACAGGTTGAACTTCTTCATCGTAGTCGTCGTCAGCTTCCAGCGGCTCGTCAAGACTTTCGCCGGCGATGTCGTCAAGCGAGTCGGGCTCTTCCACCTGATCCCACTGGTTGCTGGCTGCCAGCTGGGACACGAGGAACAGGGTCAGCAGCAGTGCGATGCCAAGTTGCATCTTCATGGTTCAGCTGTGTTTGGTTTTGAAAGGCTTGAATAAATTTTAAACTTTCCTAGTTGAGACAGAGAGGCGCTGCTTCGGGTCAGCTGCTTTTAAAAGCAGCTCTAAAACGTGCCAGGGCGCTGTGGGTGCACGTTTTCAATGCAATGCTTTGCGTGGCACAGGCTGCGTGCTGCCTTGCCCAAGCTCACCTTAGTTTTTGCTCCATGCATCTCTTCATCTCTCACTGCTTGCCATAGAGGCTGGACAATGCAGCTACTTGATGAAGATACTGCACGTGCCAGTCTAACAAGATGGGAACCGCACACGGCTCACTTGTGGCTCAAAATGGCTCAAAATTAAACTAGCTGGCTACTCAACCTGCATCTTTTATTGCAAATAATTCTCCAAACCCTTAAGTTTGGGCTCTTAAAGCACGTGTCGTCTAAGACGCTTTCACAAACCCAAGGACTGCCGTGAGCCCTGGGCACTGCAATTTGCCCGGGGCAGAGCTTGAAAACATTGCTTCTTTTGTAAAGGAGTAACACTGCACGGTCCTAAGTTCCAACCTCTACCAGGTCAAATGTTTCAGTTGTCTCTTATTCTTCCGTCTCTCTATTAGACGATGATGGTACCAATCGTATATGCTTCTAATCAATTAAATAAGCCGAAGGTTCGATATGTTTCTCTCGATCTTTAACCCTCAACACGGAGGTTTATTTCTAATTCCTGATGATTGCAATTTCAAATAGATATTAAGCATGCAAGTGTATTAAGCAATTCAGTGAAAATGAGATCTGGGCTGGATTCAAAGGAATAGGTTTCCTTGTCTCCTCGATCCTCTCTCCCTATCTCTGTCTCCCCTCTCTCTCCCTCTCTCTTCCCCTGTCTCTCTCCCCCGTCTCTCTACCCCTCCCTCCCCTATTTCTCTCTCCTCTCCTTCCCCCTCTCTCTGCATATCTCCCTCGATATCTCTGTCTCCCCTCTCTCTCCCCCTCTCTCAATCTCTCTTCCCTCTCTCCCTCTCTCTACCCCTCTCTCACTCTTTCTCACCCTCTCTTCCTCTCTCTCTGTCTCCCGTCTCAGCATTTCTTTCCCTAAACCGCGAGGAAAGGATCGAGGCAAGACAAGGGGTGGCACGAAACGGAACCTCTGGGCCAAACAAAGCCTGCAGATGGATTTATTTCTTGCGAAAGATTCAATAGTCGAATGAAAGTGAGAAAAAAATCTGAGCAAACTGTGGTAGTGGCTGCTAGCTAGAGCTAGCGTTGTTGCACTTTACCCAATCATATCCTTGTTATGTCTATGGTTCTTAAGCTTTCGTTCTCAGCCTCCCACTTATTTTATAATTTTCTATGCTTGAATAAACTCTGCCGACAGCTTCGTTCAAACTACGACACAAACAAGAACCCATAGGCGTACAAGCGGAGACCAGACTAAATACGAGCTAGCACCCGCGCACGCGCACCCCGAGCCCCCGCAGCACACGCTACCCCGCACGCACCCGCCCCAGCCAAGCGAGCCACCTCACCCCGCAGTTTAAACGCCCTTACCACCAACCCAGTGGCAAGGGTAACATAACTGTCTGTGCTACAGGGTCACCTGAAATGCCCTAGAATTGTTTTGAGGGCTAAGAGCTCTAGCAAAATAATTTCGAGTAGTGAGCTACTGTGGTGCCATCTCAATAGAATGAGTTTCTCATTCTAAGAAAACTATTTTTAAGCTACCAAAACTGTTGAGCTCGTACGCTCTACACCAGGGGTCGGCAGACTCCGACCCGCAAAGCCTCTCAATCCGGCCCTCGGGTCCTTCACAATAGCAATCCGGCCCGGCCCGTTCACGGCTTGTGTCTCATCTCAGCTGTCATCTTTTTCCTCATAGCTGCAGCCATCAGCTCATTTTTGTCTATTCATTTCTATTTTCAATTCTGCCATATTTTCACGTGTTGTATATTACCAATATAATCAAAAAAAAATTTGGCATCTAAAAAATTCTAGTCGAAAGTTTTTCGCAGAGTGACAGACAGACAGACAGACAGACAGACAGACAGACAGACAGACAGACAGACAGACAGACAGACAGACAGACAGACAGACAGACAGACAGACAGACAGACAGACAGACAGACAGACAGACAGACAGACAGACAGACAGACAGACAGACAGACAGACAGACAGACAGACAGGCAGACAGACAGACAGACAGATTTGTACTGAAATTCGGCAGCTATTAAAAATCATAAACCTTAAGTTTGGAACTAGCAATCTAGTGCGGCCCCCCTTCGGGGCGCCCAATAAGCAAGGAGCAAAATAGTTCATGTAAAACAATTAAAAAAGCACATTTTCTTAAGAACTAATTCCTTCTTCTCTTTTAAAAATCACCTTATTCATGTAAAATTGTCACGGACAAAGATGCTTGCTATGAATAACTTTTTTTCTAAAATTAAGAAACAGACAACAAAATATAACTTTCACAAAGATAACAGACATTCCCCCTAAATAGAAAATATTCCCAAGACAGCAAGCATCCCCCAGATAGCAAGCACCCCCTCCAAAAGTAAGCAACAGCAGATAGCAAGCATCCCCTAATACTCGTAGCAAGCATCCACCCAGATAGCAAGCATCCCCCAGATAGAAGCATCCCAGATAGCAAGCATCCTGCAGATAGCAAGAATTCCTAAATAGCAAGCATCCCTAAATAGAAAGACTCCCATACATGTAGCCAATACCCCCCCCCCTCTCCCAAATAGCAAGTACCCCCCCCCTCGAGATAGCAAGCATCCCCCAGATAGCAAGCATCCCCCAGATAGCAAGCATCCCCCAGATAGCAAGCATCCCCCAGATAGCAAGCATCCCCAGATAGCAAGCATCCCCCAGATAGCAAGCATCCCCCAGATAGCAAGCATCCCCCAGATAGCAAGCATCCACCAGACAGCAAGTAGCTAGTGCAAATGTTACCTCCGCTAATGCAATAATCGCTTTCTCAGGTTGTGCAGCAATCCACGTCTCAGCTAGCGCAATAATCTCTTTTTTAGACAGCGCAATAATCAGCTTCTCAGCTAGTGAAATAATCATTTTCTCATCTAGTGCAATAATCCTTTACTCATCAAGTACAAAAATCGATGTCTCAGCTAGTGCAACAGCCTTTTCTAACCTAGTGCAATAATCCTTGGTTTATCAAGTGCAATATTCCTTGGTTTATCTAGTGCAATATTCCTCATTATCAAGTGCAATAATCCTTGGTTTATCAAGTGCAATATTCCTTGGTTTATCTAGTGCAATATTCCTTATTATCAAAGTGCAATAATCCATGGCTTATCAAGTGCAGTAATCCTTGGCTTATCAAGTGCAATAATCCTTGGTTTGTCAAGCGCAGTAATCCTTGATTTATCAAGCGCAGTAATCCTTGGTTTATCAAGTGCAGTAATCCTTGGTTTATCAAGTGCCATAATCATTGGCTTATCAAGTGCAATAATCCTTGGCTTATCAAGTGCAATAATCCTTGGCTTATCAAGTGCAATAATTCTTGGTTTATCAAGCGCATAATCTTTGTTTATCATGTGCAGTAATCTTTGGTTTATCAAGCGCAGTAATCTTTGATTTATCAAGCGCCATAGTCCAGGTCTTTTTAATTAGTCCTTTAATAAAAGCTTTCAATAAAAAAAGTCATGCTACTTTTATTTTTTTATACACTACTAAGATTCGAACCCAGGTCGCGCTGCATTAGCAGTCCAGTGTGTTCACATCTAGGCTAGCTCTCATTGAATTTATAAATGAATTTGTAGCACTTATAATTCAACACTCAAACCAAGTCAGTTGAGTAAAAGTCACACGAAGCAGTTATGGCATAATCAATTTCTTAGGCAACTCTATTAAAGTTAGCATTGTGGTTACGCAATATAAATAAAGTATGGTGCTATGCTTCCACACTGCGTTTTCAATACTATTGTGATTCAATCTATTTCAGAATCAGAATTCAAAACCAGTCAATTTTTTCTCTAGCACTCTTACAATGCATTTCAAGTCGAAAGAGCTGCTTGACTTTTGCAAAAATGCATGTTTTCGAATATTTAATATTAGGCATGTTGGCTACTTATAGTAATACAGATTGCGTGCTATATGACATTTTTTCCTGTATTTATGACTAATGTCTAAGACTGTATCCAAACTAAGAATTATTTGCTACGAGCGTATGTTAGTAAAGCTTGCCTATTTGCAGTGAACGGGTTTGCTATT
Organism: Macrostomum lignano; assembly: GCA_002269645.1. Lineage (NCBI taxonomy): Eukaryota > Metazoa > Platyhelminthes > Macrostomidae > Macrostomum > Macrostomum lignano. The sequence goes on along the minus strand of NIVC01004092.1, from coordinate 23,160 downwards.
TTAATAAATTATAGTTTGCATGGTTAGCGAGCGAGAGAGAGAGAGAGAGAGAGAGAGAGATAGATAGAGAGAGAGAGAGAGAGAGAGAGAGAGAGAGAGAGAGAGAGAGAGAGAGAGAGAGAGAGAGAGAGAGAGAGAGAGAGAGAGAGAGAGAGGAGGGCGCCTCCAATCTCAGGCACGGACGCGGTACATGTAAAAAGGACAAACAAGTCAAGTTGATTTAAGTTGCCGATACGCTCGTATTTCGAATTAGGTAAATTCTTCGTCAGGGCAAGTGAAAAGGAACAATCTTTCACAAGTGAAAGTGAAAAATTTTAATAAATTATAGTTTGCATGGTTAGCGAGCGGAGAGAGAGAGAGAGAGAGAGATAAAAAACGGAAACACGCGCTGTTTCAAGCGACACGATGAGGCTCGTACGAGCTCTATAGTCTATATTTGAGAAAACTCCGCACACCGAAAGCTTTAAAGAAACTTTCTGAGCACTGAAACACCATGCAGTTGACACAATATGAAGCGACAACTTACAGACAACTCACAGGCATTAGCTAGCAGTGATGACAATTAGTTAGTTGGTAATGTAAAAATAAATAAACTTCTGCATTATCTCGTTAAAAGGGGTTCGATTCAAGCCTGATTTTCGGCATCCTAATACTCAATCCATGTGAGTTAGGCTTTCTGGGCCAGGTGTAATCTATAACAACAGCAACAACAGAGTACGCTGCCAGTTCACAAAAGCAGCGTCAGATGGCGCGCTTCAAAGCTTGGGCGCGAACAAAAGCCGCACCGCCGGCAGAGTCCGGGGCGCCGGCGTCAGCCAGCAGACAGTCGACGTAGCGCCGAGACTTCGCCTGTCCCCGCCGGTAGGGTGCCTGCAACGTAAGTAGCAGCACCTCCTGCACCGGCTCCGGACAGTAGGCCTCGGCGCGGATGACGTGGCCTGCCAGCTGGAGTCGCCGACGGCGCAGCAGATCGCTAGGACGGGCCAGGCCGGCGCGATGATAGAGCGCCGTGTTGGTGACTCGCTCGTTGCCGATCTTGAAGGCGGCGCGCAGCAGGCCAGCGTGCGCCGCGTCGACTTGAGCCTCGAGCGAGTCTGTCAGCGTCCAGGTCTCGGCGTTGTATAACAGGACGGTCTCGATCACCGCCTGGAACAGCGCCGCCCTCTGGCGGTCCGGTAGGGCCTCGGACTGCAGGACTGACCTTATAGAACGAAAGGCAGCCCAAGCAAGTCCTCGGCGACGCCGCAGATCCTCGCGGACGTCGGGAACCAGACCGCCGAGGTAGACGAACTGCTGACATCTTGGAAGCTCACTCGCCTGTCCGTCAGCGCCTCGGCAGAAGATTGCAGCCTCGGTGTCGTCCGGCACGCATAGCACGACGGTCTTCTGCGTGTTGACCACCAGGCCGACGCTCGCCGCAACGGCAACCAGCCTATCCAGCTGTCGTTGGGCGCCCTCGACGGTCGAGGACAGCAGGGCGAGGTCATCGGCGTAGCCAAGCACGCTGAGCCGTCTCTCCGGTTGGCGTCGACCCACGCGTCGCCGCAGCAGGAAGCCGTCGTCGTTGGAAGGCAGAGCAGTCCGTAGCACCCAGTCAAGCACCAGAATAAATAGGAACGGCGCTAGCGTATCTCCCTGGAGCACCCCGGAGGATGTCTCGAAGAAATCCGATAGGCCGTCCGGTGTTGAGACAGCAGCCGTCGTGCCGTGGTACAGCGCCATGACAGCAGAAATCAGCAGCTCTGGCACGTTGTACGCACGGAGCACCTCTGGGAGCGCGTCCCTCACGACCGAGTCGAAAGCCTTCCTGAAATCGACGAAGATCAGGATCAGGGTCAACTGGCGGATGCGCGCCTCCTCGATGACTCGTCGAAGAGCCAGGATCTGCGTCACTGTGCCGCGATGGGGCCGGAATCCGTTCTGCTCAGGTCGCAGGTACGGGTCCAGCACAGGCTGTAACCGCGATAGCAGCATGCGGTTGAACAGCTTCGCGGCGCAGGACTGTAGGCAGATGCCTCGATGCTCCTCGAGCTTGGTGGTGCCCGGCTTCTTTGGAATGGCGACGATGTGCGCCGTGGTCCATTCGTTTGGCGCCACCTCACCGAAAAGCACGCGGTTCATCACTCTGGCGACCTCAGTGGCCACGCAGTGGATCCGCAGCGCCTCGGTGGGCACCTCGTCCGGACCAAGCGCTTTGCCGCCCGGCGACTGCCGAGCGAACTTCACAACGTCGGCTGTGCTGACTGGGGCAACATTGAAGCTCTCCTCCGCCGGCAACGGCGTCTCCGGCGGCAGCCTCAGATTTTCTGGAAGCGGAGGGGGCGGCGCGTTGACAATGGCGGCGAAGAACTCGCGCAGCTCGTTCCTGCGCTCATCCGGAGTGTCGCCTGCCAGGTTGAGCGCGATGCGCCGCTTTCGCCCCGTCAGAGTGTTGATGGCGGACCAGGCCAAGCGCCCTCTGGCATCGGGCCCTGCGGCAGAGACGGCTTGGATGGCGTCATCGACAGCGGACTGCTGCCGCTGCAGGTAGACAGCCGCCAGAGCCTCCTCCGCCTCGCGAGTTGGCCGCCCACTCAGTCGGAGCCTCTCCAGATCTTCCCTCGCTTCGTCGATCGCGGGGTCGTCCTGCCAGACCGGCTGCCCGCGCTGGGCCGGTCGCATCAGCGGGACTGCTTGCTCCGCAGCGGCTCGAACTGCAGCGCTCACCTCCGCGTACTCGGCTCCTCCACGCTTGTCGCCCAGCGCAGTGACAAAGGCACCGGCAAAGCGACGTCGCGTCTCGGCGTCCCTGAGCGCGCGGTAGTAGCGCCGCGGTGGCCGCTTTGGCGGACGGTAGAGCGGGTCCCGAAGCCGAAGGTCGCAGATGAGCAGCCGATGGTCGGACCGCAGAGCCAGCGGCGTAATGGTGTGGCAGTTGGTGACGCGGCGGCGCTCACGAAAGCGCACAAGCACGTGGTCGAGCTGTGCCAGCCTCCGCGTAGCGTTCCGGCCGCGCGCGTTCCGCCGCCTCCGCTTGCAGCCCACGAAGGTCGCGAGCCTGCCCGGTGACTTGCGGAATCTGGTGTTGGCCGACACCATGTCCTGTCTCTCCAGGAAGTCCTCTAGCGCTCCGGTGTTGCCGTTCTCGCGCGCTGTCACAAACAGCGATCGCTCGGACCTACGCAGAACTGCGTTCAGGTCTCCGAGAATGACCACTGTGTCACGTTGCGCCATCTCCTCCACCCGCACCGAGAGTTGCTCGAAGAAGGCCTGAGCCTCATCGGAGCGGGTAGCAGGCGGCGCATACGCGCAGAACAGGCGGGTGTTCCGGCCGCGAAGCCGGACGTCGACCCGAAGCAGCCGAGAAGACAGGGAGATGCAGCGACAGCTCTGCTGCAGCCTCGGTCCGATCAGCGCTCCAACTCCTCCACGGCCTCGCTCATCCGCTGAGGTGTACCAGAGTGTCCAACCGGCGCCCAGGTCCTCACAGTGAAGTCCGGGGTCGGCTCTGATAGACACCTCCTGTAGTGCGATGACATCACAGCTGAGGTCGAGCGCTAGCCTCGCCAGCAGCCCTCTCCGCCATGTGGCCTTGAGAGTGCGGCAGTTCAGCGTCCCGACCCGAAGCGTGCCTCTGGTACGGCTGGGGCTCGATGCTGGTGAGCCTCATGGTCCCCGGCGCCACCCGGAAGATCCAATTGGGCCAGCGCAGCAGCAGCTCGGCGGGCGGCGCCACGTTGCCGACCTCGCCAGTTTCGCTCGCGACGGCGTTCAACTCGCCGACGCGCGCTCCGCTGCCCTCGCTTGGTCCTGCCGCATTTGGCCGCCGCAGCAGTTAAGCGCGGCTCTCCACTCTCACCACGAGGAGGTAGCGGCATTTATCTGCACCGTGGTGCAAAATAAATTAAGACTGCAAAATCAATTAAGATTAAGACCTTAATTTATTTTGCAGTCTTAATTTATTTTGCAGTCTTAATTTATTTTGCAGTCTTAATTTATTTTGCAGTCTTAATTTATTTTGCAGTCTTAATTTATTTTGCAGTCTTAATTTATTTTGCAGTCTTAATTTATTTTGCAGTCTTAATTTATTTTGCAGTCTTAATTTATTTTGCAGTCTTAATTTATTTTGCAGTCTTAATTTATTTTGCAGTCTTAATTTATTTTGCAGTCTTAATTTATTTTGCAGTCTTAATTTATTTTGCAGTCTTAATTTATTTTGTAATCTATATAACTGACAGATTTGTTCAGGGGCGTTGCCAAGTTTCTTTATTGCTTTAGCACCAATGGGCTTTAGCACCAAGGGGCTTTAGCACCAAGGGGCTTTAGCACCAAGGGGCTTTAGCACCAAGGGGCTTTAGCACCAAGGGGCTTTAGCACCAAGGGGCTTTAGCACCAAGGGGCTTTAGCACCAAGGGGCTTTAGCACCAAGGGGCTTTAGCACCAAGGGGCTTTAGCACCAAGGGGCTTTAGCACCAAGGGGCTTTAGCACCAAGGGGCTTTTTAGCACCAAGGGGCTTTAGCACCAAGGGGCTTTATAGCACCAAGGGGCGCCAAGTGCGAAGTTTCACATTGTCAAAGATCTAGTGTCTTACTTGTCCAGTATCTCACAACTCAAACGACTTCGACGATTTTGACGAGATGTGAAGCTTATGAAAGTGATCGATATGTTTGTTTCGACGATATTTTTAACGTTAACAATAAAGATATTATTGTTATAATCTTTTGTTAACTAAAGTACATCTACTTTTTTAATTTTTGCAGTTACAGTACATGTAGATCTTCGAAATTTATTATTTCTATGTGGTAATTCTTACTATTCTACATGTTAACTACACTCAATCTGCGAGCGTACATGTAGACTGTTATAGATTCAGATATTAGCTATAGACTGCTTCAGTTCTGATTATTGTTCTCAAATCGGATTTTGGAATCATAGAATTCGAATGCCAATTTCCAGCAAGTAGCATTTACTACTAGTAATTAATAAATTATTAATAAACTAATTAATAAATTCAATAGTTGAATTTATTATAACTGTACCGACGGACATTCAGCCGAGAGCACGTTTTCCGCTCATTTAAGCTCGATTTATAGCTATAAATAGCTATTTTTGTTTTTTTTCGCAACATTAAATATTAAGAGAGCGTCTGTCCTAATGTCCTAAAAGGGTGAGCAGCATAATTTGCATGCGCTTATCTACTTTCAGTAATGTAGAACGAAGCTCCTTTGTTTGTTTGTTTTTGCTTTTAAAACTAAGTTGTAAATTTTGGAAACCCAGAAGCGATATTTAATAAAATATATAATTTTGTTTTTTTCACGCCAATTTATTAAAGTTTGAACAGCAAAGCGTATTAATAGAATGTTCGCCATAATAAACTTTAACATCGAGTGAAAAGTTTGAAACAAAAAAGGCGGTTAATTAAAGCTACAGCGCAGCGCTTAGAGAAAATTTAATCAAAAACTGGCTAAGAAATACGTTACAGTAGTACAGCCTACAACACTATAAAAATTAGCAAATAAATAGCAGCATTTAAAAATATCATAAAAGTTTACTAATTGTTCAGCAGATATAATTTAACAAACAATTTGTTTTGTTTTAACAAACAAACAAACAAACAAACAAACAATAAATTTATATATTTTGTTTGTTTGGAAGGAATAGGAAGCAGAATTATTTATACTTATGCAGTGATTCAGTAGGTAGTGAACAACCAGCCTTGAATAGAATTCAAATAAAAATTGCATTTAAAAATGTATATTAGCTATTGCCAAAAGCAAATCAGCAGAAAAAGTTAAAATTAGAAAAGCTTTAAAAATCGAAACGCCGATAATTCGAACCGTTTATAACAAAAAAACACTAAATAAAACAAATTAAACTGGAAGCTGAAGTATGAAATGTGAGCGAGTTAAAAACAAATAAAGCTGCTCAAAAGCACGACGCCAATAAAAGCTGATATACTGTCTAGACAATTATCTAATAGGTGAAGTATTTTGTTTTCGTTTATGCCTATAAAGCGGAAGGTTTACCAACACCGGAGAAATTAATGATATTTATTGTTACTTTTATACAGTACGGTCTAGTTTACAAAAAAGATCATGATAACGGATCTGTGTGATTTGATTTGAGGAAAGAGGATTAAACTTTTGTCAACTAGGCTCAACTTAAATGGAATTGCTGTTTGCGGTGTAAACAGGCGTATTACCGTAGCAGTGGATGCCCCTCTGTCCTTTGTAATGGAACTTTGCAGATAAAAGCTTTCATGTTCGAAAATTTAAGTGTAGCTATATATAACATAGGCGAAGCGGTTAGAAGAATTTATTACTTTGCAACGAAGACTAAAAATCGAACTGCAGACTCATTCTGACAAACAATATTTTTGTTCCTTTACTTTTTGATCACAAACATTACCAAGAGTCTTCAGCTACGATCCAATCAGAACGTCTCCTCCTCATCGTATCCTGTGCAAAAGGGTTTGTCGTGAATATCGAATTGTTAAAAATGTATTTGACATGCAGAAAGACTGCACAAGCAATTATGTAGTTAATTACTGAGCCACGGCATCTTGACACACTAAAAGACAGACCCACTAAGACAAACATACATCCCTACAGACAGACAGACAGACAGACAGACAGACAGGCAGACAGGTGGAAAAACAGACAACAACTCTCACCTTCCGGAACCTCAGCAGGGGCCACAGCCGCGGCCACACTGTCGATAGCGGTGGCACCGGTGTCATCGACGTTGACGGCGTTGCCACGATCGCCGGCTCTGTCGCTGCGCAGCTCCTGATTGATGTCAAAACTGCTGACATTCTCGCCAGTTAATGGGTTTGGACGATCTGTGAATGCAAAATTCAGGTAAATATCTATGCGTACTAAATATGATGTAGATTCTTATTTAAGGAACAAAACTTTTCGATAGAAGAAAACTGATGCCCTATTGTTTTGGTAAGATTTTTCTAATAATAGAACTGACCTCATTTAGCTTCTTTGTGCGGTGTCTCAAAATAGAAATGATGTCATATAGTTTTAAAAGCGTGGTTTTCTTACCATACCGGTGTCATTAAAGTTTTCAGATTTGTTACCACAGATAAAAATGGAATTGCATAGATAATATGTGCGTTTATCTAAAATATAGTACGAGCTACTAACGTCACTGTTTGTTTGGGTAGTTTCGTCATAGTTTTGCTATATGTATCTAAAAATAGAACTGACGCCATACAGTTGCAATAGATGCTGCTAAACATAGATCTGACGCGATGTACTTTCAGTAGATGTTGCTAAAAATAGAACTGACGTCATTGAGCTCGATGGCTTCGATGAGCTTCTAAAAATCTAATTGACTTCGTGATGCAAGTTATATATATAGTGGCAAATTATTTACTGTAGTTTATTATTCGTAAGTCGCTAAATTCATCTTTGATGCAATTAAAAGTTACGAGCTAATTCTCACCTTCGCGAGCTGTAGACGGTCGCGATTTACTTTCAGCTGTCAGATCGTAGCTTTCACAATTCTCTCCAGTTAGAGGATTCTTCGGTTCGCCTTGATGAAAAAGTAACCGATGTAATGGTTTTTCATTACCATAAGTGTCTGGAACAAATTTAATTACACCTGCCATTTTATTATCCTTTTGTTTACCTTTCTCGCTTGATTTTTTTGATCGAGATTCGGCGCTGAGATCGTACGACTGACAGTTTTCCCCTGTCAGCGGGTTGCCAACACGGCCGCCACCGCCTCCGTTGGCGAGCTGCTTGCGCGGTGTTGAAGGTCTCGAATCCGACGAGTTGTAGCCCTCGCCCGTGAGCGGATTCGAACCTGGGGATTCAACGTGCTGGAGAACTGAGGACAGCTGGATTAGAGAACTGAGGACAGCTGGATTAGGGAACTGAGGACAGCTGGATTAGAGAACTGAGGACAGCTGGATTAGGGAACTGAGGACAGCTGGATTAGGAACTGAGGACAGCTGGATTAGGGAACTGAGGACAGCTGGATTAGGAACTGAGGACAGCTGGATTAGGAACTGAGGACAGCTGGATTAGGGAACTGAGGACAGCTGGATTAGGGAACTGAGGACAGCTGGATTAGGGAACTGAGGACAGCTGGATTAGGGAACTGAGGACAGCTGGATTAGGAACTGAGGACAGCTGGATTAGGGAACTGAGGACAGCTGGATTAGGGAACTGAGGACAGCTGGATTAGGGAACTGAGGACAGCTGGATTAGGGAACTGAGGACAGCTGGATTAGGGAACTGAGGACAGCTGGATTAGGGAACTGAGGACAGCTGGATTAGGGAACTGAGGACAGCTGGATTAGGGAACTGAGGACAGCTGGATTAGGGAACTGAGGACAGCTGGATTAGGGAACTGAGGACAGCTGGATTAGGGAACTGAGGACAGCTGGATTAGGGAACTGAGGACAGCTGGATTAGGGAACTGAGGACAGCTGATTGACAACTAAATATCTCATAACTATTAAAGATTAAGCATCCAATTGCAACCTTTCGACGAGCCACTGGCCGCTCTGCTTCTCTGCGGTCGCTCCTCCGGCTTTACGCTGAAGCTGCTGCAGTTCTCCCCAGTCAGTGGGTTGGTCTTCTCTGCAGTTTTATTGAATCATTATGGAGAAGTGGCTTTTCGTTTCAACAAAGCAACAATTCGCTTACTAATGACTCGTCGAGGAGTTGTAGGTTTCGAGTCCTCTCCCGTCAGGGGGTTGCGGTTAACTCGGCTGCGATCTGTTCATGCAGGGTCAATATACGTGTTTTTAATAAGAATTAACAATAACTAACAGTAGCAATAATGATAACAATACAATATCCTCATACTATTAAATGTAAGTTGCTATTTTTAATATTAGTTAAAATTGTAAAAATACCTAAAGAACAATAATAATAATTGTAAATATATTTGTTATAATACATTATTTTTTATTCAGCGTAATCAGGCTAGGATTCCTGTAAATAAACAAACGTGAAAATAACATTTGAGATAACCTGAAAATGATGTCGCCTAACTGGCACCAGTAGTTAAAACGAATCCACAGAGTAAATACAGAATTCACCGTCACCACGAAAGTGTCCTAATAGTATCAAGTGTAAACTTTGACGCAAACATATATCTTTAAAAAATGATTGGCTAACATTTCTTAGAATTATATTCAAATGGGTTCATATATTTGGACTTTAGCTGGAGAAGTTTTTTTAAATTTACTGAGGACAGAGTTTATCTCTAGAGGAACTGAAAATAACCAAAATTCATACATTTAAAGCCTCGCTCGTAAGTAAAAAAGTTAATTTGAGATATCTTCCGGCCTGCAATGTGGTTTCTTAGAATATCATCATTCAGAGAGATCTTAGGACTTTCGATTAGGGTACCAATTACTCGTACAAATTCTATCTCTTAGAAATGTCTATAAATATCAATGCTCATGAAATTTCGGCAGATATTTCGTGGAAAGTTAACTCACGATTTGCGGATAAATAGACAAAGATTTCTTCAACTGCCTTCAAGATAAATCTTTTGTATTATTTTTGGATTCGGATAAACTCATCGAAGTATACAAGGATATAAAAATTTAGACTTCAACATTTACATCTTGGAAAAAAGTTGCACACTGTTGCATCGGTCACCAGCTACCAGTTATAAATTAACAAATCTTCAACTACAATCACCATGTAAAAACAGGTTATTTAATCAGATAGCAAGCATTACTGTGAACCATGACAGAGTTGGACCGGGTCAACGGTCGGTCCAGATATTCTCTAAACGGATAGTCTGGCGGTCGATGCCACAGTTCGATGGTGGACTTCTTGGGAATGCCGCTGCCAGTGATCGGGTTGCGCTCTTTGGGGAGAGGCGATCGGTTCGTTATTGGCCCCGAAAATCAGCATGCAACATTTTTAATTGTTTTTTATTTTAAATTGAAGCCAAAACGTATGTTTGCTTGAGTGAAGCTTTAAAATAAACGAGAGTTCTATCAGATTTATACTATTTCCCTTATCATAGCATATTAGGGAAGTGTACATGGTAATCAAATTAGAACTTTTAGAAATCGAGCCAATCTTGTACATGTTATATACCATAAGTACATGTGTACGTGTAGATTGAAGTGTACATAAAGGTTGACGACCGAAAAACTACCGAAAATAACATTTTGAGTTTTGTTTGACTGGCTTGCTTTACTAAATTAACTACAATGTACATATATACGTTAAAATAGACAAAACATTGATGGACGCAATGAAAATAAATAATCAGTGTGGATGGATTAAAGACTTAACTGGATTGAAGAGTTCTCGATCTTATTACTCTTAGGAACATTCGCTACTGCTATAATTTAATGCAATGAATTAAAGTACATACCGTCTTTGACCGGAGCCGACGGCAGCGGTTTGGGCCTGCCGGCGTACTTCCTGATCGGATCCCATTCGCGACCGAAGTCACCCTGGCCAGCGATGGGGTCTCGGCTGGCTGCAAAACAAATTTTATTTCTGTATTTATCCAAAAATAAAGTATCGATCAGAACGCTAGATAACAACCTTGAGAATTGGACTAAGAGCCGGTGAAAAAAACGGATCTGTCACAACTTCTTAGATTTTCGGAAAGCACTTTTAATAGTCTGGAATGAGGCACTGTGAACACAATGGCCAGGTATAAAATTGGGAAATGAATAACTGC
>NIVC01004092.1:0-7500 GCA_002269645.1 Macrostomum lignano | reverse complement strand
GAAATCAGTGAATCGATGTGAGAAATCAGTGAATCGATGTGAGAAATCAGTGAATCGATGTGAGAAATCAGTGAATCGATGTGAGAAATCAGTGAATCGATGTGAGAAATCAGTGAATCGATGTGAGAAATCAGTGAATCGATGTGAGAAATCAGTGAATCGATGTGAGAAATCAAATCAGTGAATCGGTGTGAGAAATCAGTGAATCGGTGTGAGAAATCAGTGAATCGATGTGAGAAATCAGTGAATCGATGTGAGAGATCAGTGAATCGATGTGAGAAATCAGTGAATCGATGTGAGAGATCAGTGAATCGATGTGAGAAATCAGTGACTCACTTCTTCTCGGCCGCGCTGGTTGAATAGCCAAAGTTGACCTACTTTTAATCATGACGAATTCGCTTCGTTCACTTTTATAATACGCAGGTTTTCTTAGAAAGTTAAGCCTCGAAAAGCTTTGGATTCTGTGAAGCCTGTCTCGATGCCTAGATATATATCCCTATGGGGATTTTTCTCTTCAAGAAATTCCCGAATTGGGATTAATTTTTCGAATTGAAGTTTGGAAATATATAGAGTTTCAACCAACACAGCTAGTGCTCACTGCGAGTATTTCACTAAGGAACGTGTCTGGAATTGGGTTGAATTTTCGACTCCAAGGCAGTTTTCTCTCTCCCCCTCCTAGAGCAGGAGTTAATACGCGTCTTTCAATCGGGGTAGTTGGGGTGGGAGGGCGTCCCATTGGTCGATAAACCGTAGCTCTTCTACGTATAGAAATTATAAATATCGATTATTTTTATACAGCGAGCGGTCGCTACCAATACGAGTACCAATCATTCATTGGTATGGCCAAGGCCAACCTTTTTATAAATGTCTAGTTATAGCAGGTCTGTCTTTTAATTCCCCACACCCAGCAAAAGCCCCCCCGACACAAAATTTTGTTTGTTCGTACAGAAAAACCATTGTTAATTGTATAGTTGGTCAATTGGGACATACTTGGTGAATTGTGAGATTGGTTGAAATGTTTTTTGGTTGTTTATTGGAAAAATAGTATTACATGTAAGTATAGGGTGAGCAGTTGGTGAATAAATGAGAAATCAGTGAATCAATGAGAAATCTGTGAATCAATGAGAAATCGGTGAATCTGTGACAACTCAGTAAATCAGTGATCAACCAGTGAATCGGCGAGAAACCAGTGAATCGGTGAGAACTCAGTGAATCGGTGAGAACTCAGTGAATCGGTGAGAACTCAGTGAATCGGTGAGAACTCAGTGAATCGGTGAGAACTCAGTGAATCGGTGAGAACTCAGTGAAACGGTGAGAACTCAGTGAATCGGTGAGAACTCAGTGAGTCAGTGAGAACTCAGTGAATCGGTGAGAACTCAGTGAATCGGTGAGAAATCAGTGAGAAATCAGTGAGAAATCAGTGAGAAATCAGTGAGAAATCAGTGAGAAATCAGTGAATCGGTGAGAAATCAGTGAGAAATCAGTGAGAAATCAGTGAATCGGTGAGAAATCAGTGAGAAATCAGTGAGAAATCAGTGAATCGATGAGAACTCAGTGAATCGGTGAGAAACCAGTGAATCTATGATCAAAGTGAATCGGTGAGAAATCAGTGAGAAATCAGTGAGAAATCAGTGAATCGATGAGAACTCAGTGAATCGGTGAGAAACCAGTGAATCTATGATCAAAGTGAATCGGTGAGAAATCAGTGAGAAATCAGTGAGAAATCAGTGAATCGATGAGAACTCAGTGAATCGGTGAGAAACCAGTGAATCTATGATCAAAGTGAATCGGTGAGAAATCAGTGAGAAATCAGTGCATCAGTGAGATTTCAGTGAATCAGTCAGAAATCAGTGAATCGGTGAGAAATCAGTGAATCAGTGATCAACCAGTGAATCGGTGAGAACTCAGTGAATCAGTGAGAACTCAGTGAATCAGTGAGAACTCAGTGAATCAGTGAGAACTCAGTGAATCGGTGAGAACTCAGTGAATCAGTGAGAACTCAGTGAATCAGTGAGAACTCAGTGAATCAGTGAGAAATCGGTGAATGGGTGAAAGTATCAAAATTTTTAGACTTTTAGTTTTATTTTGATATCAAGACTACCAATCACAAATTTATCCAATGAGTCCATGGTGAGTTTACTCAGCATAAAAAGAGTCAGTGGAATTCAAAGTTAATAAAAGCTAGGCTGAATCAAATCCAATAATATTGAGCTAGTAAACCTTTTGCGTTGACAATCCAGACTTCTATTTATTTAAGATCTCCTTGGTTTGAGCTGCTTTCCATTCGTCCCTCTCTCTCTCTGTCTGTCTTTCCTCTCTCTGTTTTGCCGTCACTGTTGCTCTTGTTAAGCGATTTTATTGTTGTACCTTTATCAACATGCCATTGTGTGCATGTGTGCTGCTTTTGCTAAGCGCTATTAACTGCTACTATAGCTACTGGCATACTGTAGAAATTCTCCCAGGGAGTCTCAGGGACTTCTAATGCAGGAATGTACATGTAAAAGCAAAGCGAGGCACTTCGTTTAGAAATTGCTACCTTACATAGTAGCGATGTAAAAAATATAATAATGGATATTGTTCTGTACTGATGGAAAGTTGTTAGCTACACAATTATTGAATGTTATTTACCCCTTTAAATCAGAACTACATGCAAGACTTTCTGGTTGTAAAAATTTTCTTGAGAACTCCGACTTCTGGCGCCTCTGGTGCTGGCGCCTCTGGTGCTGGCGCCTCTGGTGCTGGCGCCTCTGGTGCTGGCGCCTCTGGTGCTGGCGCCTCTGGTGCTGGCGCCTCTGGTGCTGGCGCCTCTGGTGCTGGCGCCTCTGGTGCTGGCGCCTCTGGTGCTGGCGCCTCTGGTGCTGGCGCCTCTGGTGCTGGCGCCTCTGGTGCTGGCGCCTCTGGTGCTGGCGCCTCTGGTGCTGGCGCCTCTGGTGCTGGCGCCTCTGGTGCTGGCGCCTCTGGTGCTGGCGCCTCTGGTGCTGGCGCCTCTGGTGCTGGCGCCTCTGGTGCTGGCGCCTCTGGTGCTGGCGCCTCTGGTGCTGGCGCCTCTGGTGCTGGCGCCTCTGGTGCTGGCGCCTCTGGTGCTGGCGCCTCTGGTGCTGGCGCCTCTGGTGCTGGCGCCTCTGGTGCTGGCGCCTTCCACCTCATGGAGATGATAGAGATGAGATGGGATAGGATGGGTTTCAAGCCATTTACAACTTTCGCCAGTGCAACATTAATTCATGCTTGCATCTATCAAAATGTCATTTGGATTCATTATCTGACGAATTCAGAGCTATTTTTGTACGCAGGAGTTTCCACAGTGAAGTGTAACTTAATCAAGCCAACAGCAGAGATGCTGCAGCCCCGGAACCTGCACCATCATATCTCTCCTCCACATGAGTGGCATTTCGGATCGTGCCTTCTGGGCTAGTATATAGTATACTCAACCGTTTGATGCGTGCCTGTACACCCAAGAAGGATTATGAGATTATATTGTTAGTTGTGTACGTTCGTTGGTCGAATAATAAATACTGAAGGATGCTTGGTAAAATTATTTATACGAGCGGTTTAGCCATGTCTGATCTCAGGAGAAAACGCCGCATCATGAATCGGCCTCATCAACTATGACTCATGAGATCTGGCTTGAATTTACTCATGAATTGACAGCTGACTGACTCAAGTGACTCATTCTGCATTTATGAACTCGTTAACACGCTCATTAACTCACGCAGTCACTCACTCACTCACTCACGTACTCCGTCACTCAGTCACTCCATTTTTCTCTATATTTTCCCGAACTGACTTTTCTAATTCGACTTTACCTGTAGTTATGATGATCCTCCTAGCTATCCAGATATCCGAATATCCCTAATCGCCTTTACCCATTTATATAGCTCCGAATTGATCAAAGCGTGCCCGCTAGTGTCCATTCAGCCTTCTTGCCCCAATTAATATATTAGCTAATTGATCAAGCCAAAAAAACTTCTCAAGCGCGCGTCATAGGCAATATATTATAGCCCCTTTTCATGCTAAATTAAGGCTGAAATGGAGCAGCTGTACACTCCAGTCATGCGCAGCTGTAAATCAGAGCAATGCAGAGGTGACGCACGTACAGATCCCTTAATTCTTGCTCAACTTTCCGAAGAACCAGGATGACTCACATCTCTTCTTTCCATCACATGTGAGCGCGCGCGCGCCACTCGAGCTTAATTGCCTCTCAATCTCAGAGCTTATTTCAAGCCTGCATGTGTGGTCATGCAGCACTGGTCGAACCTATATATAACTAGCTATATAAGCATCTACAAGCATAAATAACTTCAAATCTTTTCTCTACATGTACATGTAAAAAGTCACCCATGCAGCTAGTTCATGCATTCATGCATTCACCCATGCATTCTCTTCTGTAAGATTCGAATACAGAATTTAATTAAAATGTAATAACTTCAAATGCCGTCTTCAGTTGGCATTTTCATCAATCAAAGCACAGCTGCTTGATAAAACAGCTCGCGGTACATTAGCTGCGGTTGACAATAAAGATTGGCAATTTTTCTGTTCTCTCGAAATCATTCAAATTTGAAATGAATTAATAACGATTGCAGTGCAAAATGGAACTACTTGAATGAATAATGATGTGCAGTTTGAAATGTGGTTTTAATATCCTTAGCTGCATGTCTATAGTAGCTCTTGGAGTGCAGGTGTTACTGCATGTCTAGTACATGTACATGTAGTATCATTGTCAACTTTACATGTACTTTGCTCATGTTATCATGCACATGTATATATATATGTGAGCAAAGTCTAAGACGCAACTACGAGCGTACCAGAAGAGGGATCCTATATAGTGAGAGAAATCTGAAGGATGGGAAGGGATCAGAGGATAGGAAAGAATCAGGGGAAGCTATTGACGGGAAACTATGTTTCTATGAAATTTTAGGTGGTAGGCTTTATCAAAAATACTTACGGAGATAGGGAGTTTTCATTTTTAGTTCAAAATTGTTATCATGTTTTGGTGGGAGCTGCAGACCCAATGTTCATCTTCTAGATATGTCTTGCCTTCTTCTATACATGTAGCTCTTATTCATAGCGCTTTTCTGTTTATAAAGTTAAGATAATTTGGTAATTTTATAATCATTGGTACAATCGTACAAGTCCTAGT
Organism: Macrostomum lignano; assembly: GCA_002269645.1. NCBI lineage: Eukaryota > Metazoa > Platyhelminthes > Macrostomidae > Macrostomum > Macrostomum lignano. The sequence continues at coordinate 2,363 of NIVC01004092.1, read as the reverse complement.
AAAACTCTAAAAAGGCACAGCTCGAATCATTCATTTGGTTTTATTCAATCATTTCGTCATTCTGTTACAAATTTTGATACACAGTCAATAAACTATAAAAATTCTACCCTAACCAAAGAAATATTGAAATACTACTTTATATTCTGTAGCATCGCGTATATCACAATAACACGGATTGCACCGTGCTTTACATGAGTGTAATGGGTATACGAACGTAGTGTGTTAGCTATCAAAATTTGCAAGATAAATAATATAAAAATATTTAACCTTCTTAAGTCTATTTGTAAAATTAAGTTGTATATTTTTTACCTTCAAATTAATAGCTTGTTTTAATCTAAACCAATAAGCGCACCCTTTCAGATTGCATAACATCGAAGAAATCGAATGCGTTACAAATCGTTACCAAACCAAACCCAAACCGTGAGGGTATATGTCAGTTTTAATTTACATATATGCATATATGCATTTTCTTGACTGTTGCAAAGCCCAGTAAATTATATATTTAATTCATAATGTCAGTATGCTAAGTAGAAAAAGTTGGATCACCTACTTCTACTAGATTCTATTGATTTTGAAATCAGGCATAACTTCGGCTTCGGTTTCGCCAGGGTTTTACCTTTAAAACTTAATACCAATCGCTAAAATACATGAGACACTTCTAATGATGCTAGGAGTCCTATATAATTCCTAATGACTATAGAAATGAATTTGAACTATTTGATTGCTTAAAAGTTAAAACATGCCATGATGATAGCCATTGATATGGGGCCTATTTTTAGGCCTAATAAGCCTATAAATTATATAATATGATCTCATGATTCTCATAATAATGTAAAATGCATATATGTCTAGTATATTTATAGATATTTATATATTTATATGTTTATATTTATAGATTTATTATTGCTATAAAATACTTTTTTGAATTTAATATAATCATTATATAGGCCTAAACTAAACATTGTTATAAATTTGCCACTATCAGGAAGGTGTCTAGGCAATCCTCTACTTTTGTACATTTAATTATTTTTCAAATTTAACAAATTTTGAATGAAGTTTTAACAATGCAAAACAAAGTTAAAGACTGTTATATTATTTTTGGTTGCACTAAATATCATCGCCTAGTAATGTATGGCCCATAGGCACGGGTACGCCGGAATAAAAAGTTGGTAAAAAAGTGGTACGCCGTGTATGCTGAGATCAGAATCCAGTAGGTAAGTGGTATGCCGACAGACTGGGGGGGTAGGGGGTAGTAGTGCATATGAACAGAAGTTTCGATAATAATCTTTTAAATAATAATGGAAGTTTAAAATAATATAAAAGTCAAACTTTAACAAAGTTTTCTTTTGTCTTGAAATTTCAATGACTTTAACAAAAGAAAATTAGCACCAGAAAAAACATTTTTTCTTTTCCTTTTCAGTTTTAAAAAAACAGTTTTTTAAAAATAAATTTTATGCATCAGGATTTGGGATATTGTGGGTGGGCAGGGCAGGGCCCCACCCACAATACCGCGCCGTGGCGTGGCATATAATTGTGTGTCGTGCACGCCATTGCATGCCATGGGATACTTTTTCTAAACCGTGGTATGCCATGTATGCCAAATGTACGCCAAATATCTTTGACTATGCCAATGCACGCTGGAATTTTTGAGAAAAAAAGCCACCTTCCTGACTATGGGCATACCTTGTACCCAATTTTGGCATTTGCATCAATGATATAACTAGGTTTCACTATCCTAACTTGACCATACATGTGCAACCCCCTGATTTACACTGGCCATGCAACTTACTTTTTGACCAAAAATGCAACTTACCTATGAAAGAAAACCCTAGAGCAACATAACACAATTTTGGGTAAACAGCAGGAGTAACTTTGACTCTCTTATAAGGGCTAAATGCCTCAATATCTAATTAGCACTACGTCTGTATTCTTTGGATAGGCATTTTTGCAACTTACTCCTGGTCCACCACAATTTATGGTGGCCTGATCAGCCAGGTTGGCCAGCAGTTGCACAGTATGAACTTGACCATTATAAATTACAACTCCTCGAGTTTACAAATAAAGAAAATAATTCATTTGAATTTAATGTAATATAATTAATACAGCGTGATAAACCTTTGAATGTTAGAACTTTTCCCACCCCAGATTTTTTATTGTACAATTTATATAATAATAAAACAAAAAATAATGTCTATGTCTCTCAGCTACTAAACTTAAACTTTAAGCAACTGTGGTCAGCCTTGACAGCTTAAATATATTTTTCTTGCTTTTTTGGTTCCAAATTTTAACATTGTTTTAATAAAAAGTGCTTATCTAGAGAATAACAGTATATATGTTTAAGACACTCATTTTTTGGCATATAA
>NIVC01004091.1:0-31157 GCA_002269645.1 Macrostomum lignano | reverse complement strand
TATTTAATTTTATTAATTTTATTTTATTGATGACTTAGGTAGGTTTTCTTTTTGCTAGAGACAAGGTGCAAATCATACCCTATGCTCACTTTTAGGGTTTTATGATTTTAAGGCTTAGAATGTAGTTTCTTTTTTTTCTTATATAAAGGCAATGCAAATAAGGCTTCAACATAAAATAGGTAATGAGATCGCACCTAAACTGTATCAACTTTTTAATTTCAGTTTTCAAGGTACAATTTTAAGATTTAGGGTGCACTTGACTTACTTGACTTAGCTGCAGGGGCTCTGTGCATCTGGAAACAGCGAGGAGGCATTGCTGCCCATTTCGCTAACCCTGGCGAAGGCATATGCACACTTTGCGCTAAAAAATAAACCTAAGACTTAGGCCTAGTTAATTTTAAAATAAACTTTATTAAGTATTCATCCTTAAATTATGTATTTATTGAATTATATCAATATTCATCTTGGTCTTGCCTTTGAAGAAGCATGCAAAGCTACTTGGAATTGGAATTTAATATCTCGAATGCTACCTTTTGTGAAGTAATGGTAAGTTTTAGTTATAAACTGATTTTTTTCTGTCATCAAAATCTGTTATAAGATCAAAATCTATAAAAATCTATTACAAAATCTGTTATCAATCTGTTATAAAATTCTGTAATTTAACCCCTTTCTTTTCTAAGGTTGCTCACCTGACCTGAAGAAGCAGCATTCTGGCAATTGGCAGCAGCATGTTTCTGACTGTTCTAATTCTGGTGCATTATATTATTGTTAATTAATTAATGCTATTGACAATGTCAATTTCAAATTATATATTATATCATATGCGCAGCGCAACTTTAAAGATATCAATATCTACATCAGTGTGTTTATTCTTTGTGTGCTAGTGACTCACTACTGTACATAAATACACCTTACTTATTGATACATCCTTTTTGAATATATTTTTGTGCAGAAATATTTTTGGCTATAGCTAATGTTTTATCTGTGTTTCAGTTTCTTTTATATGGTATTGAGATCTGGGGTTTGTATGAAATTTTGAGATCTGGTATTATTTTGAGATTTAGGATGCAACAATTTATTATGGCAACCAGTATAATGGCTGCTTACTCAATGACAATGTGGATTCTATGTGAAATACATAATTACTTCCATGTGGATCTTCCATGTGGAATCCATATCTTGATTCCACATGGATGGACGGAGACAAATGCACATATGGATTTCATATGAAAAATCCACATGGAATCCATATCATTTTTTTCACTGGGGCGGAGCCGCCCTCCACGACCGGCCGGGCAGTTGGACGGTGAAGTTGAAGTCCTCGGACAGCTGACGCAGGTGGCAGCCGAAGCGACCTGTCCAGGGGGTGGAATCGAATTTTTGGCGTGCAATTTGCTTCTACTGCCACTGTTAGTAGGCTTATGCGAATATGTTTAAGGAGCTGTTTTACACTGACACCAATCACCAATATCTACAAAGATATTCACGTGGCCCTTGCGCAAACATTCGCCCGAGCATTCACGGGTGTGAGTTCCCGTGTTCGACTCAGCACACACGGCCATATTGCATGGCACTTGTCGAGCATTCACGCTAGCCAGTGTGTACACCGCTTGATAGAAAATAAGGTCAGTGGATTCAGTGGGTCAGTGGCAGAGTCAGTGGGTAAGTTGCCTCAGTAGGCCAGTGGGTCAGTGGTTTCAGTGGGTCAGTGGTTTCAGTGGGTCAGTGGTGTCAGTGGTTTCAGTGGGTCAGTGGTGTCAGTGGGTCAATGGTGTCAGTGGGTAAGTGGTGTCAGTAGGTCAGTGGTGTCAGTATGTCCGTGGTGTCAGTGGGTCCCTGGTGTCAGTCCCTGGTGATGAGTGCTGTCCCTGGGAGTGATGTCCCTGGTGTCAGTGGGTCTGTAACGTCAGTTGGCCAGTGGTGTCAGTGGGTCAGTGGTGTCAGTGGTGTTAGTGGATCAATGAGCCAGTGGTGTCAGTAGGCCAGTGGGTCAGTAGGCCAATGGTATCAGTAGGTCAGTGGTGTCAGTAGGTCAGTGGTGTCGGCAGACCAGTGGGTCAGTGCGTCAGTGGGTCAGTAGACCAGTGGGTCAGTCGAGTCAGTGGGGTCAGTAGACCAGTGGGTCAGTCGAGTCAGTGGGGTCAAGTGGGCCAGCATCCAGCAGCCGGTAGGTCAGGTGGTCGCGCGCACCGGCCGATGAGGAACGGCCGCTGGTCCAGGGTTGCCTGCAGCGTCGCTTTGTGTGTGTGTTGCGGACGGCTGGGGGCTCGAACTTGCGACCATGTTGGCTTATCCTAGATAGATAGATCAGATTAGTAAGTAGAAGTCAATGTCGAAAAATAGGCCCCGAACCCGAGCCCTGACGTTCTGATATTATCGAGGAATTTTTTAGATTAGGATTTATTATCGAGGAGAGCTTTTCTCCGCCTATGTTGACGAACAGTTTCGGAAACGAGTCTGAAGTGTCTTCCAGGTCTTCCGTGTTCCCTGAACAGCTATTTACGAGTAGCTTCGAACTCATGGGTATGCGAGAGCAACTCAAGCTTGAACATTCATGCTGACCGATCATCAAGTCTGTAGAGTTGCACCTGATTTACAGCATAATTTGCAATTTTCACAGAACATCCGAAATTATGTACACATAAAATCCGCCTGAATTTTTTAAATCTAAATTCTTTTCAGTTCAAGAGTGGCAGCTCCCAAACCCAACAACTCATCCAAATCAGAAGCAAATTTGTCCCATTTTCTGGGACCAAATTCCCAAACAGTATTTCTCCGCAGGTGGATTGCTCAGCTGGGTCCCCTCATCTGCTTGCTTAAATCAGCTCTGAGACCTGACAAGTGTGACAGAGTTTGAGTCTGAAAATTTATTGGTGACGTATCTTTTTGGCTCAAAACATGCAGCAGATTTAACCGCAGAGATAAACACGGGCTTAAAATATCTAAAATTTCTGAAAACACAGCTCTTCACCACACAGATAAACACGGGCTTAAAATATCAGGCATTTCTAAAAAATAGCGATTAACCACACAGATAAACACGGGCTTAAAATATCAGGCATTTCTAAAAAATAGCGATTAACCACAGAGATAAACACGGGCTTAAAATATCAAACATTTCTAAAAAACAACGCTTAACCACAGAGATAAACACGGGCTTAAAATATCAAACATTTCTAAAAAACAACGCTTAACCACAGAGATAAACACGGGCTTAAAATATCAAACATTTCTAAAAAACAACGCTTAACCACAGAGATAAAGGCTTAGAATATAAAAAATCTCTGAAAACACAGCGCTTAACCACAGAGTTAACTAAAGCAAACAAGGCTCCCTGCAGCAGGTTATGCAGTCCCCGATTCTCATGTGCTCGATTCTCAAGTCCCCAATTCTCATGTGCCCGATTTGCATGTACCCGATTCTCATGTGCCCGATTCTCAAGTCACCAATTCTCATGTGCCCGATTCTCAAGTCGCCAATTCTCATGTGCCCGATTCTGATGTGCCTGATTCTCATGTGCCCGATTCGCATGTGCCCGATTCTCATGTGCCCGATTCTCAAGTCGCCAATTCTCATGTGCCCGATTCTGATGTGCCTGATTCTCATGTGCCCGATTCGCATGTGCCCGATTCTCATGTGCCCGATTCTGATGTGCCTGATTCTCATGTGCCTGATTCGCATGTGCCCGATTCTCAAGTCCCCAATTCTCATGTGCCCGATTCTCATGTCCGGAGCCTCAGATGCCAACGAGGAATTCCCCAGCCACGGTCTCCAGCTCGTGCGGCAGAACGGCGAATTTCAGCAGGTGGCAGGCGTCCAGGTGAAACAGCACGGCCTGGCAGTTGACAACGCATTGAACCAGACAGTCAGCCAGGCTCCTGACGGGCTGCACGGTGCGGTACATCGGCCCGGCAGAGGTCAGGTTCAGGTAGACCCGGTCAGCAGAGTTGAAACGCTTGGCAACTGAAAGAAAGATAAGCGAGAAAAATCCTGGAAAGGCTTTAGCCACTAGAGAAGACACTCAGCTGGGTTGCACTTGCCTGGGTGAGAGCGGGCCAGACGGTACACGGAATTTCGATGAGCGCCTCCGCAGATTTGCGAGGCGTTGCCACGGCAGTTCATGTTGCAGTCGCTACCGGGTGCAGAGCCATACCTGCCGTACAAGTTGCTGCAGAAGCATGTTTCTGCATACTGAGTTCCAAAGTAGTGAAAGTTGCCGTAGCTGCAGACTTTGTCGCACAGCCCCAGAGTCATCGAGCTGGATGGCACAAGCAAACCCTGCACTGAGTAGGGCCCGATGGTGGAGTGTCCTGCCAGGCCGTCAAGGTCCCTGGGGTCACTGTCTGCAAAGCAGCCCATGAAAGTGAACTCAGTGGTGGCCAGCGAGTAGCCGAAGGCGATGCAGCAACAGAGAAGCGGCAGAATTGATGAGGCCTGCATTGTCAGCGCTTTGAAATGTTTTTCTATTGAGAGAGGCTTCTGCCTCCGCAAGCTGCTTTATGCATTTTGCCAAACCATAGTTTGAGGACGTGGGCGTTGCGACAGCTACATGGAGGGGATGCGACACGCGCGGGCTCATCGTGTACGAGACAGATGGCATAACTGGGCCCAAGGACTCATGCCTGCAAGTTCTCACTGAAACAATAAAGCATATTGCAGCCCTGATAAGCCCATATCCAATTGTGTCCACTAACGTGTGCAGTCCGTTTCAGTTGAAGAGCCTGGGGTGAGATGGGTGAGCTGTTTTGCCTAGTAACGGAAGCAGTTGAAAATAATTTTTCCTCTGGGGATGAAAACCTTGTTAAGCTACGCAACTCAGCCCCGCCGTAGCCGAAAACTAAAAGCCAGCGAGCGGTTCCCGTCATCCTAGAAATAATAGCGAAGTTTCCTAGAGCTGCAGTTTTCAGGTCGCAAGTTGCATTTCCAAATGCGCCCAGCACATTTGGTCGCAGAGTAGATATAAGCGTTCGGAAATGAGTTCACAGACAATCTCATAGAGCAAATGAAACAGATTCAGTTAGAAAATACAGACACAGACAGACAGACAGACAGACAGACAGACAGACAGACACACAAACAGACAGACAGACAGACAGACAGGCAGACAGACAGATAGACAGACAGACAGACAGACACACAAACAGACAGACAGACAGACAGACAGACAGACACACAGACAGACAAACAGACAGACAGACAGACACACAAACAGACAGACAGACAGACAGGCAGACAGACAGATAGACAGACAGACAGACAGACACACAGACAGACAGACAGACAGACAGACAGACAGACAGACAGACAGACAGACAGACAGACAGACAGACAGACAACTAATGTGACAGGCAAAATAATGATACTGCATGGTCCCTAATGATGAAAAGGAGCTGCTGTAATTCATGGTAAAGAGATGCTGGTCGCTCATGATGAAGGGGAGATGCTGATCACAGCCCCAAAACAAATGAAAAAAGCAAGGCACAAAAAACTTGTCTGTCGGATTTTACAAAATCAAAGTTCCTTTCTAAAATGCAGTTGACAGATTTTTTTTGCAGCACCGCGACTGTAGGAAATATAAATTGTATTTGAAATGAAATACATGACAAATTGCCGGAGTCCATCAAACCGAGGCCGGCTTCTCGCTCTGCCGGGACAGCCAGTCGAAGTCCCAGTCGCAGGACCAGCCGTTCTTGGCCATCAGGTCGGTGAACAGCGAGCGCAGGAAGGCGTAGTCAGGGGTTTGGTAGAACTCCAGGCTGCGAGTGTAGCGCACGTAACTGGCCAGCTCTTCTGTGTGGATTAATGCGCGAGTTTGCTACTAATAGTAGGCTGACAAGTAAGCAGTTTTGAAGATTTAGTTTCTATTACAGAAAATTTTTCCAGGAAAGTCTGCACCTCGGTGAGAACACCTCGGTTTTCCAAGCTAAAATTTGCGCCATTGAGCAGTGCGCCCAGCACCTGCTCCAGGCGAATATTAATAACTTCGATATTACAATGATGGCCAAGCCGCTATTAAGGCCTTAACCACTGAGAATATCTCCGCTGCTACAGTATCTCAATGCCACCGCAGTGTGCAATCTTTCTCAGCCCTTAACAGGATTAGAATTATCTGGACACCTGGTCACAGCAACATCCTGGACAATGAGCTCGCGGACTCTCTCGCCAAGGAGGGCAGCAACCCAGACGGCAACCACCGTCTGATGAGGCTACCGTACCCACTCCCAGGTCGCAAGTCACCCGCCATATCAACTGGTGGCTCCATCAGCAGCACCAGCTCCACTGGAACAGATGCACCGAATACAGACAGAGTCGCTCGGCCATGCCCAACCTGAACAGGAAAGTCTCTGATTATCTGATTTCGCTTAACAGAACCGACCTCAGGGAGATGTGCATGGTCCTAACCGGCCATGGTTTCTTCCAGAGACATATCTCGTTGCAAACCGGTTGCCCTCCCACCTGTCCCTTCTGTGGCATAGGAGAGGAGACCGCGGAGCATCACGTCACCTTCTGCCCTTACTTCAACAAGGCGCGGCACAAATACCTCGGCCACCCCCAGCGGATGAACGAGCTGACCACCCCGGACAATATCCGTGACCTTCGCGCCTTCGTCCGGGACTCCAGCCAGATGAGGGTCGCCGATGCTTCCACTGCGAACCTGCCGACTACTGGCGGGGACTGGGCGCACCCCCAAGGCTAATCCTTGTGCTTTTTTACATTGTGGTTGCGATAGGGGCCTCGCGGCCTATTCGCGGCGCCTGCGGCCCCCGTCAGTAGTAAGTAAAGTAAGTAAGTACAGAAAATTAGGAAAACACACAATTAGTAAATGAGTCAATTCTATAGATGTATGTGAGCTGTATCTTCCCAGTTGAGAGCACCTGTAGGTCAATTTGTTAATATTCCCTATGGACCACCGGTTTGCAACTTTAAATACATGTTCACTGGCAGTATTTGCCCCCATAAATTTGACCAATGGCACCGTGGCTGGTCAGGACTCAGACAGGGATCTACATGAGTGTCTTAAAGAAGTCGCGATAAACCACGACTCACACGTTCTGGCTAGCTAGAACTTAGCTTACTTATGTACACGTGTGCTTCTTAACAGGTTAGTGATTTCCCAAACCGTCGACTTACTGAGTCATTTATTGGAATATCAAAATGAGCAGAATTTGAGTTTCCTACTGCAGCGTCAGGATTCGCTTACCGGGGAATCCTTCGCACAGAACCTCAATCGGCGTGGATCTCTTTGTGCTGCCAATTTTCTGGTAGCGCTCCTTCACGTTGTCGGCCTTGAGGCCCTGCCAGGGCAGGCTGCCGCGCAGGAAGTACATGAACATGTGGCCCAGCGCCTCCAGGTCGTCGCGTCTGGATTGCTCTGGAATGCCGATGGCACCGGAGACAAAAAATGAATGATCTGCGTTGATGGCATGCGGCCAGTTAGATACCCGATTTTTATTGGTTAGAGGCAGGGGGCTGTGTGCACCCTGGCGCACTTTAAGCGGCAGTCACGCAACCAGCGAGAGGCATTGCTGCCCATTCCGTTGACTCTCTGAGCTGAACTGGATGGGCGTTGAGATCAAGTTGCATCTACGCCTGAGGGTGACCTCTGTTGGAGATGACACTTCTACCGCTTGTACGAGCGCTCGTAGGCGAATCTTGTTGGAAGCTCATCAGAGGACCCTACGAGCTCATATGATTACCCTGACCTGGACCGCTGGTACACAAGAGCGCCGCGCTAGACCATTAGGCGACGGCCCTCTTAGAGACTAGCAAGTGAATGCTGGTCCCTACTCACCCTTGCCAAAGTGCGTGTTGATGCTCATGTACCGAGCAGTGCTGGTGAGGCTCTTGTGCTCCCTGTACGGGATGTGCTTGCCGGTGTCCTTGTCAATGTACTCCTTGGCCAGACCGAAATCGATAATGTGGATGATGTGCTGCTTCTGGTTGGTTTGCCGCCCGATCAGAAAGTTTTCCGGCTTGATGTCGCGATAGATGAGACAGTGCGAGTGCACGTACTCAATGCGGTGCAGCTGCGGGCGAGTCGGCAAGCATTCGGCAGTCTTGAGCACTTATCAACAATCATGAGCACAGTCTTGAGCACAGTCTTGAGCACTCTCCAGTTATACAGCAATCATGAGCACAGTCTTTAGCACTCACCAGTTGTACAGTAATCATGAGCACAGTCTTGAGCACTCACCAGTTGTACAGCAATCATGAGCACAGTCTTGAGCACTCACCAGTTGTACAGCAATCATGAGCACAGTCTTGAGCACTCACCAGTTGTACAGCAATCATGAGCACAGTCTTAAGCACTCACCAGTTGTACAGCAATCATGAGCACAGTCTTGAGACTGAAGTGCCTGTCGCAGATGTCAAACAGATCCTCAAGCGAGGGCCCCAGCAGCTCCATGACCAGCGCATTGTACTTGTGTGTCGGGCCAAAATAGAAAACCCGCGGGACTCCCTCGCTGGTGCCCAGCTCGTTGTAGAAGCGGAACTCCAGATGCAGCTGCGGCGCCTTTGCCTTCAGCGGCTCCAGTTTAACAGCCACAACTTCGTTGTTGTGGAGGTTCTTGCCCAGCCGGAGCTCGCCAAAGTTACCAGAGCCGATCTTCTTGCCAACCTTGAAGTTCGGCCCCACCATCAGGAAGGTCTCGCTGCGCGGGATGGACGATGGAAAATCTGATGGGTTGCCGCCACCGCCGCTCTCGGCGTGGTGCCTGTTGCAGAGGGCCGAGGTGCGCCGACGCAGGTTTTCCATGGGACTGGCGACAGGAGCTGCTGCTTAAAGGCGGTCTCTGCGCTGCTGGCTGTGGGGAGCAGGGTTTTTAATTGTATTTTGAAATATCTCTAAGCTGATGCATCTGCATCTATATACGCAACTAACAATTTGACCCAACAATTGACTAAACAAAATTAAAAAGCACAAAATAAAAATTGTTAACTAAGACTTTAGTAACTATCGTTAACTGATAATTTCACTTTAGGTTTATTACAAGCAAAATAAATTAACTTAATAACTTAATTATTAACTTAATTGATTATAATACATAGTAATGACAGCAAATTTAACAATAATTTTAGTTCAATAACGACCCTATCTATACAATACTGTTTTTGGCTCTCTTCTAGTAATTGCTGGGTTCTAAATTGAACACTACTAAAAATTCGTGTTTCTTATAGCACTATTTTTAGAAATATTTTCCAATACTTGCTAGGTCAATGTTATGCAACATAACTAATAAATAAAATGACAAGGACCACTAGGAACACTTTGTTATATAGGATATAACACTCTTGATTCATGTGAAAATAGTTGAAGGCTGATTTTTATTCTTGTATACATTAGTGAGATAGACGAATTGCATGATTTTCAACATAATGTGCTGTTTGCAGAGGCCTAGGGCTATTAATTTCCAAAATTTTGCAGTATGTAACCAAAAACACTTAGCTAAATTATATTATTTTGTGGTTGAGTCATATTTTTTGGTTATTTACCATTTTTTTACATTACTTATGACTAGTAGGCCAGCTAGGTAGGCCTTATGACTAAGGACAAATGTTGATTGACTGGGAACCTAGTAGGCTTAGTAAATACTTCATAGGTCTAGACTTATCTGATTTCTAGCTAGGCTAGTCATAACCCTAACTGCCTTAACTAACTTCTTTTTTATTGATCACATACCTGCAAAGTATGGCCTAGGGCTATTTATTAAAACTTTATTATAAATTTGAAACTCAAAAAAATTTAGGGTTTTTGATCCTAAGCCAAGGTTTTGGGACACAGGCAATCAATGACAATGAACCTAGGCCTAGAATAATAATTAGGGTCTAAAATAAAACTTTATTTGTTTTGAGAAGTTTTTAAATAAAATTAATGATACCTTATCCTTATTGCTAAGGATTTAGCAATCTTATTAAATAAGATTGTTTTTATTTAATTTTTGGGTTATCTTATTATTTCTCTTAGTATTTAGCAATTCTTTCCTAGGTTTATGCTTTAGCTATATGATAAAGATGTTATATTATCTTGACTTTCAAAATTGCAACTTCAAGTTAGACCTATAATTTAGTATCTTAGTACTAGGCTTAGCAAAAAAACCTTGGCTAAGGTATCCTTAAGTTATAGTATCTGTCGGATTTCCATCCTCCAAATATTTGTACTTTCTATTACCTTGTACTTTTAAGTTAGCCATCTCCCTTTGTCTACCATGCCTTTCCCACAGACTATCGTAACCGTTCATTTACCACAGACAATTTGGCTGGCCTGTTCATTATTGTTAGTATAAATACAACTTCAACCCGCGGCTTAGGCCCTTCACTTCTTTCCCCTCTCTTCCTTTCTGCACCACTTAAATCTCGTTCTATTAGTTTATTGTCTATTCGACAGTATCCTTATTGTACAGTATCTTTCTTAATTGCATTTTGAACTTGGACCTTGGATACAATTTCATATTGCATCCTAGACATAGACCTAGTGTAGTGCCAGCAAAAAACCTAGGTTTTTATTTTTTGTTTATTTTGTTTCCCAATGATTTTTACACTCTACATGGTACTATTACTGCACTAGCAGTTATATAGTCAAGAACACATTCAGATTACGTATAGCAAGGGTTGGAAAACTTTTACCTCAAGGGCTTAATAGAGAATCTAGCTCTGATGATAGGCTAGAAGAGGAGAAAAGAAGTGTAAGAGTCACTTTTCTGCCTATCATTTTATGTATACTGCCTTAATAAATAAGACTATTTTTCTAAATTGCTAAAAACATCTTTGTGCCTGCATAAATAAATCTTTTATTCCATTAATAGTAACTCTTAGTATTGTTTAGTAGCTCAAAGTATAACCTAGTGTTTTTATTAGTTTTAATGCGTACGCCATTATGGTTATATTTTGTATATAACCAAAAGAATAAACTGAAAGAGGAGCATCTTCCGCTGCCTGGCTTGACTTGTCTGGTCTTGCCTTCAACCTCCCCTAGCCTATCTATAATTGAGGCTTTGTAACTGAACATTGTTCTAAAAATAGCCCAGTCTTAGTCATTTGAAGGCGCTCCGCCTTCCCTCTCGCGAAGCTTGTACAGTTAGCCATGTGCAACACTCATCCCCCTATTCTCTGCTCCCAGGACGCTCAGTCCTACTCTGAGTAATTGCCTCCTCTCCCCTCTCCTGTTCCCAGCGGAACTGATGCCCGCCCCCTTCTGCCCTCTCCCCCTTAAGTGGACAGTCTGTCTGCACACGTGTACAGCCTTATTCCCTCAGACTTATAGTCTGATCCTTGCTCAAACATCCCTATCCTTCCCTATCTCCCATATATATTAGGCGTACTGCCTTCTTACCTAAAGCGATATTAGACGCTTTGCCTACTCATGCTAGCATACCCTATTAGTTATTAGAAATTCCCCACTAATGCGCCAGTTTCCCAGGCACTCTGATCCATCGAAAAGCCCTTACTCTTCCCCCCTCTAAATACTTGGACTGAATAGAGATATAGACAGTGTCTTGCCGCTCGGACACACCACGCCACCAGGAGCAACCCAAGGCTTACTCCTGTCAGTAGTAGAATTTGCATCTTTCTTTTTTCCCCCAATTAAAACCCTTGTGATAATTTGATAGAATAGGAGTCAGTAATCTCACCTTACAACAGATTTTAGTGACATCAGTGAGATTCTAATAGACTACCCAGGAGCCCTGTGACAGAAGAAAAAGAAGTGAGATAAGAAAAAGGAAGTGAAAGAATAATTGGAAAGATAGTTGGGATAAAATTGAAGATAGAAGAAAAAAGGAAAAGGATAAAAAGAAAAGTGAAAGGAAGGAGAGGATAAAAGAATATTTATGTCCCTGTAGTACAAATTTTCCAGGGAATTGACATCTCTAGATTTAGGCCCTAATTGATAGCAGTCATATATATATTTTTAATTTTTTAATAATCAACTTATTGAGATCTTAAAAATGTTTATCAGCAAACTATTTTAATAAATTAAGTTAAAATTTTATAATTAAAGGTTGAGTAGTTCAGTAGTACTTGTCTGAAATTATTAGGGCCTATATATATAATATAATATTTTTATTATATGGAGGAAATGATAAAGCTCAAGTAAATATTAATCATAGAGTTCATTTTTTTCATTTTTAACTTTATTTCATTGCTGACCAGTTGTTAGGCCAATGAAGTTTTATTTGCCAAGATATACAAGCAACTACACTACTGGTAATATCTGGCTAGGATGGAATTTAATTACAACTTGAGGCCCAAGTGAAAACTTTTGTTCAAGCTCCTGTGATGCTCTTGGATATCCAGAACTGAGATGCCTAGGTCAGGTCCTGCAGCTTCCACAGGTGACTAAGGTGACAGACCAGCTAATTCTAATGCTTCCTAAACTTGATTTTGATGTTTAGAGTGACAGGATTTGTCAGCATACATGTACCATTTGTACACATGATCCCAACACTGCTTATGAATCATTCTTTTACTATGCTAAATTTGTTAAAAGAATTTTGATGCATTTGCTTGTTTGTTATTTATTATTTCGTTTTCTTTGCTCAGTACTGTTATATCACTTTGTAACACTGCTGTACCAACAATAAAATTTCCTCAATATAGTTTATCATACCTCGTCAATTTTGTGCCAGACAGACTGCTGTTTATAATTTGAGCTATAAGCAAATAAACTCAACAAGTCTGCTTGTTTGCTAAATTCTACTGCCACTCGCAAGCCACTTCAATTTACAAGATTATAAAGAACAGAAGAATGTTAAAACAGGGTCTGCTTTGTGATGTTTTGCTTTTTCTTCTCACTCATTTTTTCTGACTAGCCATCTTGTGAGAAAGATTTTAAAGGATATAGTAGACCAAAGTATGCGGGTTCTGTATATGATCTCCAGACTCCAATATATTTTCAGAAACGTCACTAATGAAACTAAGAGCGTATTCACAAAAAATGCGCTCAAGATTTTCGGCTACTTTATTAATTTTGCTTCCTAAACATGAAGATTTGAATCGCTACCATACGCCTAAAAATAGGGTGTCTCCATTGTACAGGATTTTCTTGCATCTACATCTAGTGGGAAGCTAAACTAACTGACTTACTTGGTAGGGGACAAAAATCCGAACAATCTGTCGAAAAAATTAACCTTCTACATGCAACTGATTCAGAGATACAGACATTTTAATAATCAGCCTTAACTATTTTTGCACGATTTGCTGGGGCTGGGGTTGGGTTAGGGTTAGGGCTTATATCGGGTCAACTGAGGTCATCCCGCTTTCTCCCATCCAAACTACAACCAATCCAGTTCCTAATTTTGCTAATTTCAGTGCCCAAGAAAGGCTATGACCCCAGCAAGCGAACCGACCTGCCGGAAGACCGGCAGCGGATCCCCACGGTAGTCTATGGCCCGGAGCCCGAGCCCGAAAGGCCACCAACTCAACCACCATCGAGACGGAGCAACTCAAGAGATGCTGAGCCAAGCGACCCGACTCGTGAGTCTCCTCCATGGTTTGGTGGACGGGATTGGCAGTTTGGACTGCAGCTTGATGATGGGATTGGCAGTTTTTACTGCAGCTGGATGATGGGATTGGCAGTTTGGACTGCAGCTTGATGCACACGTTGGCCCATGCCTACCCGTCAAGTTCAGAATCAAGTACAACAGCCAGTCAGATTAGGTAGAAGCCGACAACAGAATTGCCTAGCACTGGCATGCAAATGGAGTCTGTTAAGCCTTCTAAGGACGCCCCAGATTATCAGGGCGCAAAGGGACCACCGGCTAATTAGCATAATCATGCAGCACTAATTAGCATATTTCCTATTACCGCTGGAAATGAGAGGCGGACAGGAAAATCCAAATGGAATTTAGCCAACCTGCAGCAGCTCTGGCCGGATGAAATTGACACTGAGATGAGCTGGAGCCATAGACACACACTGGTTGGAACTGAGCTGGAGCCATAGACACACACTGCATGGTTGGAACTGAGCTGGAGCCATAGACACACACTGGTTGGAACTGAGCTGGAGCCATAGACACACACTGGTTGGAACTGAGCTGGAGCCATAGACACACACTGGTTGGAACTGAGCTGGAGCCATAGACACACACTCTGGTTGGAACTGAGCTGGAGCCATAGACACACACTGGTTGGAACTGAGCTGGAGCCATAGACACACACTGGTTGGAACTGAGCTGGAGCCATAGACACACACTGGTTGGAACTGAGCTGGAGCCATAGACACACAGGTTGGAACTGAGCTGGAGCCATAGACACACACAGGTTGGAACTGAGCTGGAGCCATAGACACACACTGGTTGGAGCTGAGGCGGATTCATACACACGGATGAGGATATCCAACTAAATCGCAATCAGCTTTTATTTCCTAATCTGAATTCACACTCCCAACCAATTAAGACAAGACTCAGCCTCTCAGAGTTGAAAAGTTTGAAGGCCCAGTAGCTTTATCTGACAAACCGGAGCTTGGGCGGCAACCCCCCTCTCAAATTCAGTTCGGACAGTTTGAAGTGCTCAGTTGAGTATCACGCACTGAGAGCAGTTTGAGTTCAAAACGGGCTCTAAAACTGAGAGCCCCGCAGAGCTGAAGTTGGATAATTCTCGTCCAAGACTCAAAATTGCCTCAGCAAACTCGAAGGCCGATGTTGCTCAGCTGGAATTGCTTGAGCAAGCGGGGGAACACGGGAACTGGGGACGGAATTCCGCGGGATTACTCTTGGCTGCGGTCTGCGATTAATGGATGAGTAGCTTGAGTAGGGATATCGCTGCCTCCTCTGCCCCCGCCGAGTTCCCCTCTGCTTTGATCCTGCGGCACTGCGAGTTCGAGATTTGAGCCTTCGGGGAGCCATTTATCCCAGCCAGACAAAGTCTTCCGTGTTCTGGAGGGGTAATAAATAAACTGAGAGCACGGCTGCTCAGCTGAGCACTTTTCTGATTTGCCGATCAACTTAATCCAATGCTGGAGTCCCAGACTGCAGATTGAAGCAGCTCTGGAGATTCGGGCTGGCTGCAGGGTGTGATTCGGGCTGGCTGCAGGGTGAGATTCGGGCTGGCTGCAGGGTGAGATTCGGTCTGGCTGCAGGGTGAGATTCGGTCTGGCTGCAGGGTGAGATTCGGTCTGGCTGCAGGGTGAGATTCGGTCTGGCTGCAGGGTGAGATTCGGTCTGGCTGCAGGGTGAGATTCAAGCTGGCTGTAGGGTGAGATTCGGGCTGGCTGTAGAGTGAGATTCAAGTTGGCTGTAGGGTGAGATTCGGGCTGGCTGCAGGGTGAGATTCGGGCTGGCTGCAGGGTGAGATTCGGACTGGCTGTAGGGTGAGATTCGGGCTGGCTGTAGGGTGAGATTCGGGCTGGCTGCAGGGTGAGATTCGGTCTGGCTGCAGGGTGAGATTCGGTCTGGCTGCAGGGTGAGATTCGGTCTGGCTGCAGGGTGAGATTCGGTCTGGCTGCAGGGTGAGATTCGGTCTGGCTGCAGGGTGAGATTCAAGCTGGCTGTAGGGTGAGATTCGGGCTGGCTGTAGAGTGAGATTCAAGTTGGCTGTAGGGTGAGATTCGGGCTGGCTGCAGGGTGAGATTCGGGCTGGCTGCAGGGTGAGATTCGGACTGGCTGTAGGGTGAGATTCGGGCTGGCTGTAGGGTGAGATTCGGGCTGGCTGCAGGGTGAGATTCGGGCTGGCTGCAGGGTGAGATTCGGACTGGCTGTAGGGTGAGATTCGGGCTGGATGCAGGGTGAGATTCGCTCACGGACTCACTGAAATTCCAGGGCAGCCCGCTGACGCATCAGCCGACGGCGCGGTCGCGGAGGACTCGCCGTCGCTGCTGCCGCAGCTCAGCTCCCGCCAGGCCGCGGTGCTTGGCGTGTCGGCAGGCGTCGCTCTCCTGCTGGCGCTGGTGGCGGCCGTCAGCTGCACGCTGACCCGCCGATGGCTGCGCGGTCGGCGGCGCCGGGCAGAGGAGCACCTGGCCCGGGTGCGGCTGGGCAAGCAGATCTCTCCGCCGGCCACCTGCCTGGTCATCCCGCCGGCCGAGACGCTGCTGAAGCTGCCGTCTCCGCATCCGTCCTCGGGCAGCGGCGGGGCGCACACGGTCAGCGTCTGCCTCAGCCAGCTCGGCTCGCCGCCCCGCTGCGGCTCCATCGACGGCAGCGGCAGTGGCAGCGGCGTGTGCGGCAGCAGCGGCATCGGCAGCGGCGTCGGTGGCTGCTCCGGAAGCGACAGACAGTCGACGTCGACATCGACCTTCCTGATGGGCGGCTCGGCAGCCTCCAGGGCGGGCTCGCTGCCGTCCCCGCGGGAGTCGCTGGCCACCTACTCGCTGCAGCAGCACCACTGCGCCACCTCGGTGCTGGAGGAGCAGCTGGGGCCGCAGCAGCTGGGGATGCTCTGACCGCCGCTAACGGGAATCAGAGATGACCTGCCTTCCATGCTCAAGTGAGTCAGGGTGTCAGTTAGACGGTCAGGAAAGCAGCAAGATAGTATCAGACAGTTTCGCTTACACTGTCAGGATGTCAGACTGTCAGGGTGTCAGACTGTCAGGATGTCAGACTGTCAGGGTGTCAGACTGTCAGGATGTCAGACTGTCAGGGTGTCAGACTGTCAGGATGTCAGACTGTCAGGGTGTCAGACTGTCAGGATGTCAGACTGTCAGGATGTCAGACTGTCAGGATATCAGACTGTCAGGATGTCAGACTGTCAGGGTGTCAGACTGTCAGGATGTCAGACTGTCAGGATGTCAGACTGTCAGGGTGTCAGACTGTCAGGATGTCAGACTGTCAGGGTGTCAGACTGTCAGGATGTCAGACTGTCAGGATGTCAGACTGTCAGGATGTCAGACTGTCAGGGTGTCAGACTGTCAGGATGTCAGACTGTCAGGGTGTCAGACTGTCAGGATGTCAGACTGTCAGGGTGTCAGACTGTCAGGATGTCAGACTGTCAGGATGTCAGACTGTCAGGATATCAGACTGTCAGGATGTCAGACTGTCAGGGTGTCAGACTGGCAGGATGTCAGACTGTCAGGATATCAGACTGTCAGGGTGTCAGACTTTCAGGATGCCAGACTGTCAGGATGTCAGCCTGTCAGGATGTCAGCCTGTCAGGGTGTCAGACTGTCAGGGTGTCAGACTTTCAGGATGCCAGACTGTCAGGATGTCAGCCTGTCAGGATGTCAGCCTGTCAGGATGTCAGACTGTCAGGATGTCAGACTCTCAGGATGTCAGACTGTCAGGATGTCAGACTGTAAGGATGTCAGACTGTCAGGATGTCAGACTGTCAGGATGTCAGACTGTCAGGATGTCAGACTGTCAGGACGTAAGATTGTCAGGATGTCAGCTAGCCTGTAAGAACCTGTCTCTGCACTTTCAATTTCAGATCAGTCCGAGTTCAGGAACTTCAGAGTTTCGCCCAGAGCACCAGCGAGTTGCTCACGCACCGAGCCGGCCACGGTTTTCCCTCTCCTGTGCAAAAATCGCAAAAAACGAATTTGTGATGTGTTTATCGCAGCATTAACTTCATATTTTTAAATAATCGTCTCAACTAAAGTGTCAGATCCCGTTTTTTAACCGCCTGACTGCAGGTTGCCATTGCTGCCAGGTCTGGATAATAATATTAGCAAAACTTTTTCTTTGGCTTGATGAAGAATCCTGCAATGTACAAAGACTGTTTCTGTACAGGTGAAGCCACTGATTCTGCACATCTGAAGGTTAGTATGTACTTTTAATGTACTTAGCGATGCTCACTTGGATGACACTGCATGCTTTGCTCAGAACGGAGAAGCTCTTGTAAAGCAGCGTTTGAATTTTGTAATATACACGCTATAAACACTACTGAGAGAGTAGAAAAAAACGTTTTTTTGACAAAAATAAAAATTGATCCTGCAGTCACCAAAGTTTTTTATTATAAATGACTGAGCTTGAAGTTCTCGCTGGCAACAGAGTGCTCTGAAGAACACAGGGCGGGCATGTGAGTTCAGTGATGAGGCAAATAACTGAGCAAATGTCCACAACCGGTAAATGGGAGAGATGTTATAACTTTTTGACCCTATTCTGCGAGGGTCAACATGGGTCAGACAGTGTAGGTCAGATGGTGTGGGCCAGACACTGTGGGTCAGACACTGTTCGTCAGGCAGTGTGGGTCAGACAGTGTGGGTCAGGCAGTGTGGGTCAGACGGTGTGGGTCAGACAGTGTGGGTCAGACACTGTGCGTCAGGCAGTGTGGGTCAGACACTGTGGGTCAGACAGTGTAGGTCAGATGGTGTGGGTCAGACACTGTGGGTCAGGCAGTGTGGGTCAGAAAGTGCAGGTCAAACGGTGTGGGTCAGACAGTGTGGGTCAGACAGTGTGGGTCAGACCGTATGGGTCCACGGCGGCTGGGCTGGGCTCCGCGTACCCGCACAGTCCCTGCCGGTGCCCCAGTGAAAAATGATTCATGGATTCCACGTGGGTTCCACGTGGCCATGTGGAATTTAAATGTTTCTTTATTTTTTGCAAATTATTAACTTAAAGATGACATAATGGTATGCAAAGTATTTTTTATGCATTATTTTTTTATTTTTACTGTCCTAATGTTGATGTGGATTTTACAAGGAATTCATGAGAAATAAGCGTATATTGATTCAACATGGAATCCACTTCGATAAAAAACTGTGATACACCATATTCAGACATTTTTAGGAAATTACTATAATTAATTATTACATTTATATGTTTTTAAGTTAAAATTAATATCTTAAAGCTAAATTATAATCGGCAAATAAGACACTGTTTGTTAAAATAGACAAAATAGAAGTGAACAATAAAAAACGCTTCGTGCTTTTTAAAATTAAATTAATTTTATTTTATATTCGTCAATGTTTTGGTTCAAGGCCTTGAAAGATAAATTGCCTTGTTTATGGCTATTTAAGCACCTTAAAAATTTTAGTAGACCTAGCCTATAGGCAATAACTTATCAGGCCATAGCCTCCATGAGATTAGAAATTAGATAAATCAGTATTTTATCATAGATAGGCCTAATACTTTTGGTAAAATCCATGATAAATTTATTTAGGCCTAGGCCTCCAATTTCTAGAAATCCCATGGCCATGTCCATAGATTGGCTACTCATTTTTTTAACTTAAATAGACCTTTAGAAGTTCATAATTTCCTCTTAGTCCTACCTATTATTAGTCCTATCTATTTATATGTATGCTTATTAGGCGTATTTTAAGCTAGGCCTGCTATAACTATCAATTTAGGTCCTTCTATTTTAATTAAGGTTAGGACTAGCTTGACTTTGTGAATTGTGACTAGTCAATCTAGTTAATATGTTAAAAATCAATTAATTTATGATTTTCTTCAAAAAAGTCTGTTAGCATCTTTTGGACTTGTTGCATTTTTAAAAACAATATTATTAATTATAATAAATAATTCTTTGCAATTACACTTGCAACTTGCTTTTGGCATAGCTAGCCTAGCAGATCCCTAAGGTTGCTATTAAAAATAAAGAATGATTATTGTAAATTTGATCTGATTTAGGCCAAGTCCAGAATTTAATTTTAAGCCATAAGGCATAGCTATTTAGGCTTAGGTTAGGCCTAATGTTTAATTATACTATTTTTTTTATTAGAGGCAGGGGGTTGTGTGCACCCTGGCGCACTTTAAGCGACATAGGCATACAACTGGCAAGAGGCATTGCTGCCTATTCCGCCGACTCCCCTAAGCAGGCACACAAGTGTGCGGATATGTATGCAAGCACACTCATACAGGAATGTACAGCGGCCCTAGCTTTATTTATCGTTAGGCATGTATACTTCACTGTGCCTTGGGGGGTTGGCTCTCAAGGCCATTAATTGCATGAGCAGAGAGCCAAGCTGAGATTCCAATTCAGCTCCAAATTAATATGACTGTACTTGGATTCGAGCTTGGGTCGCTGGCACACCAGAGCAGCTGCGTTACTACTTGGCTACGGCCCCCCTTTTAATCATACTAGGCCAGCAAATATGAAAAACATGCATTGCTTTGCCTAAATACTTTATAGTCTAAAATCAATTTTAAAATAAAAAATTAAATTTATAGAAACATATATTAATTATTTTTATACTTATTATTTTAATTTTATTAATTTTATTTTATTGATTGACTTAGGTAGGGTTTTCTTTTTTGCTAGAGACAAGGTGCAAAATCATACCCTATGCTCACTTTTAGGGTTTTATGATTTTAAGGCTTAGAATGTAGTTTCTTTTTTTTCTTATATAAAGGCAATGCAAATAAGGCTTCAACATAAAAATAGGTAATGAGATCGCACCTAAACTGTATCAACTTTTTAATTTCAGTTTTCAAGGTACAATTTTAAGATTTAGGGTGCACTTGACTTACTTGACTTAGCTGCAGGGGGCTCTGTGCATCTGGAAACAGCGAGGAGGCATTGCTGCCCATTTCGCTAACCCCTGGCGAAGGCATATGCACACTTTGCGCTAAAAAAATAAACCTAAGACTTAGGCCTAGTTAATTTTAAAATAAACTTTATTAAGTATTCATCCTTAAATTAGTTTTATGAATTATATCAATATTATCTATCAATCTTAATTGGCAACAATTATTTTTCTATTTCATTTCAGCCTAACATTACATGGCCCATCCTTAAACTTGGATGTCACCTTGGTCTTGCCTTTGAAGAAGCATGCAAAGCTACTTGGAATTGGAATTTAATATCTCGAATGCTACCTTTTGTGAAGTAATGGTAAGTTTTAGTTATAAACTGATTTTTTTCTGTCATCAAAATCTGTTATAAGATCAAAATCTATAAAAATCTATTACAA
The DNA here is from genome assembly GCA_002269645.1 of Macrostomum lignano. Taxonomy (NCBI): domain Eukaryota; kingdom Metazoa; phylum Platyhelminthes; family Macrostomidae; genus Macrostomum; species Macrostomum lignano. Next base: position 10,375 of record NIVC01004091.1, on the reverse strand, counting down.
AATCTGTTATCAATCTGTTATAAAATTCTGTAATTTAACCCCTTTCTTTTCTAAGGTTGCTCACCTGACCTGAAGAAGCAGCATTCTGGCAATTGGCAGCAGCATGTTTCTGACTGTTCTAATTCTGGTGCATTATATTATTGTTAATTAATTAATGCTATTGACAATGTCAATTTCAAATTATATATTATATCATATGCGCAGCGCAACTTTAAAGATATCAATATCTACATCAGTGTGTTTATTCTTTGTGTGCTAGTGACTCACTACTGTACATAAATACACCTTACTTATTGATACATCCTTTTTGAATATATTTTTGTGCAGAAATATTTTTGGCTATAGCTAATGTTTTATCTGTGTTTCAGTTTCTTTTATATGGTATTGAGATCTGGGGTTTGTATGAAATTTTGAGATCTGGTATTATTTTGAGATTTAGGATGCAACAATTTATTATGGCAACCAGTATAATGGCTGCTTACTCAATGACAATGTGGATTCTATGTGAAATACATAATTACTTCCATGTGGATCTTCCATGTGGAATCCATATCTTGATTCCACATGGATGGACGGAGACAAATGCACATATGGATTTCATATGAAAAATCCACATGGAATCCATATCATTTTTTTCACTGGGGCGGAGCCGCCCTCCACGACCGGCCGGGCAGTTGGACGGTGAAGTTGAAGTCCTCGGACAGCTGACGCAGGTGGCAGCCGAAGCGACCTGTCCAGGGGGTGGAATCGAATTTTTGGCGTGCAATTTGCTTCTACTGCCACTGTTAGTAGGCTTATGCGAATATGTTTAAGGAGCTGTTTTACACTGACACCAATCACCAATATCTACAAAGATATTCACGTGGCCCTTGCGCAAACATTCGCCCGAGCATTCACGGGTGTGAGTTCCCGTGTTCGACTCAGCACACACGGCCATATTGCATGGCACTTGTCGAGCATTCACGCTAGCCAGTGTGTACACCGCTTGATAGAAAATAAGGTCAGTGGATTCAGTGGGTCAGTGGCAGAGTCAGTGGGTAAGTTGCCTCAGTAGGCCAGTGGGTCAGTGGTTTCAGTGGGTCAGTGGTTTCAGTGGGTCAGTGGTGTCAGTGGTTTCAGTGGGTCAGTGGTGTCAGTGGGTCAATGGTGTCAGTGGGTAAGTGGTGTCAGTAGGTCAGTGGTGTCAGTATGTCCGTGGTGTCAGTGGGTCCCTGGTGTCAGTCCCTGGTGATGAGTGCTGTCCCTGGGAGTGATGTCCCTGGTGTCAGTGGGTCTGTAACGTCAGTTGGCCAGTGGTGTCAGTGGGTCAGTGGTGTCAGTGGTGTTAGTGGATCAATGAGCCAGTGGTGTCAGTAGGCCAGTGGGTCAGTAGGCCAATGGTATCAGTAGGTCAGTGGTGTCAGTAGGTCAGTGGTGTCGGCAGACCAGTGGGTCAGTGCGTCAGTGGGGTCAGTAGACCAGTGGGTCAGTCGAGTCAGTGGGGTCAGTAGACCAGTGGGTCAGTCGAGTCAGTGGGGTCAAGTGGGCCAGCATCCAGCAGCCGGTAGGTCAGGTGGTCGCGCGGCACCGGCCGATGAGGAACGGCCGCTGGTCCAGGGTTGCCTGCAGCGTCGCTTTGTGTGTGTGTTGCGGACGGCTGGGGGCTCGAACTTGCGACCATGTTGGCTTATCCTAGATAGATAGATCAGATTAGTAAGTAGAAGTCAATGTCGAAAAATAGGCCCCGAACCCGAGCCCTGACGTTCTGATATTATCGAGGAATTTTTTAGATTAGGATTTATTATCGAGGAGAGCTTTTCTCCGCCTATGTTGACGAACAGTTTCGGAAACGAGTCTGAAGTGTCTTCCAGGTCTTCCGTGTTCCCTGAACAGCTATTTACGAGTAGCTTCGAACTCATGGGTATGCGAGAGCAACTCAAGCTTGAACATTCATGCTGACCGATCATCAAGTCTGTAGAGTTGCACCTGATTTACAGCATAATTTGCAATTTTCACAGAACATCCGAAATTATGTACACATAAAATCCGCCTGAATTTTTTAAATCTAAATTCTTTTCAGTTCAAGAGTGGCAGCTCCCAAACCCAACAACTCATCCAAATCAGAAGCAAATTTGTCCCATTTTCTGGGACCAAATTCCCAAACAGTATTTCTCCGCAGGTGGATTGCTCAGCTGGGTCCCCTCATCTGCTTGCTTAAATCAGCTCTGAGACCTGACAAGTGTGACAGAGTTTGAGTCTGAAAATTTATTGGTGACGTATCTTTTTGGCTCAAAACATGCAGCAGATTTAACCGCAGAGATAAACACGGGCTTAAAATATCTAAAATTTCTGAAAACACAGCTCTTCACCACACAGATAAACACGGGCTTAAAATATCAGGCATTTCTAAAAAATAGCGATTAACCACACAGATAAACACGGGCTTAAAATATCAGGCATTTCTAAAAAATAGCGATTAACCACAGAGATAAACACGGGCTTAAAATATCAAACATTTCTAAAAAACAACGCTTAACCACAGAGATAAACACGGGCTTAAAATATCAAACATTTCTAAAAAACAACGCTTAACCACAGAGATAAACACGGGCTTAAAATATCAAACATTTCTAAAAAACAACGCTTAACCACAGAGATAAAGGCTTAGAATATAAAAAATCTCTGAAAACACAGCGCTTAACCACAGAGTTAACTAAAGCAAACAAGGCTCCCTGCAGCAGGTTATGCAGTCCCCGATTCTCATGTGCTCGATTCTCAAGTCCCCAATTCTCATGTGCCCGATTTGCATGTACCCGATTCTCATGTGCCCGATTCTCAAGTCACCAATTCTCATGTGCCCGATTCTCAAGTCGCCAATTCTCATGTGCCCGATTCTGATGTGCCTGATTCTCATGTGCCCGATTCGCATGTGCCCGATTCTCATGTGCCCGATTCTCAAGTCGCCAATTCTCATGTGCCCGATTCTGATGTGCCTGATTCTCATGTGCCCGATTCGCATGTGCCCGATTCTCATGTGCCCGATTCTGATGTGCCTGATTCTCATGTGCCTGATTCGCATGTGCCCGATTCTCAAGTCCCCAATTCTCATGTGCCCGATTCTCATGTCCGGAGCCTCAGATGCCAACGAGGAATTCCCCAGCCACGGTCTCCAGCTCGTGCGGCAGAACGGCGAATTTCAGCAGGTGGCAGGCGTCCAGGTGAAACAGCACGGCCTGGCAGTTGACAACGCATTGAACCAGACAGTCAGCCAGGCTCCTGACGGGCTGCACGGTGCGGTACATCGGCCCGGCAGAGGTCAGGTTCAGGTAGACCCGGTCAGCAGAGTTGAAACGCTTGGCAACTGAAAGAAAGATAAGCGAGAAAAATCCTGGAAAGGCTTTAGCCACTAGAGAAGACACTCAGCTGGGTTGCACTTGCCTGGGTGAGAGCGGGCCAGACGGTACACGGAATTTCGATGAGCGCCTCCGCAGATTTGCGAGGCGTTGCCACGGCAGTTCATGTTGCAGTCGCTACCGGGTGCAGAGCCATACCTGCCGTACAAGTTGCTGCAGAAGCATGTTTCTGCATACTGAGTTCCAAAGTAGTGAAAGTTGCCGTAGCTGCAGACTTTGTCGCACAGCCCCAGAGTCATCGAGCTGGATGGCACAAGCAAACCCTGCACTGAGTAGGGCCCGATGGTGGAGTGTCCTGCCAGGCCGTCAAGGTCCCTGGGTCACTGTCTGCAAAGCAGCCCATGAAAGTGAACTCAGTGGTGGCCAGCGAGTAGCCGAAGGCGATGCAGCAACAGAGAAGCGGCAGAATTGATGAGGCCTGCATTGTCAGCGCTTTGAAATGTTTTTCTATTGAGAGAGGCTTCTGCCTCCGCAAGCTGCTTTATGCATTTTGCCAAACCATAGTTTGAGGACGTGGGCGTTGCGACAGCTACATGGAGGGGATGCGACACGCGCGGGCTCATCGTGTACGAGACAGATGGCATAACTGGGCCCAAGGACTCATGCCTGCAAGTTCTCACTGAAACAATAAAGCATATTGCAGCCCTGATAAGCCCATATCCAATTGTGTCCACTAACGTGTGCAGTCCGTTTCAGTTGAAGAGCCTGGGGTGAGATGGGTGAGCTGTTTTGCCTAGTAACGGAAGCAGTTGAAAATAATTTTTCCTCTGGGGATGAAAACCTTGTTAAGCTACGCAACTCAGCCCCGCCGTAGCCGAAAACTAAAAGCCAGCGAGCGGTTCCCGTCATCCTAGAAATAATAGCGAAGTTTCCTAGAGCTGCAGTTTTCAGGTCGCAAGTTGCATTTCCAAATGCGCCCAGCACATTTGGTCGCAGAGTAGATATAAGCGTTCGGAAATGAGTTCACAGACAATCTCATAGAGCAAATGAAACAGATTCAGTTAGAAAATACAGACACAGACAGACAGACAGACAGACAGACAGACAGACAGACACACAAACAGACAGACAGACAGACAGACAGGCAGACAGACAGATAGACAGACAGACAGACAGACACACAAACAGACAGACAGACAGACAGACAGACAGACACACAGACAGACAAACAGACAGACAGACAGACACACAAACAGACAGACAGACAGACAGGCAGACAGACAGATAGACAGACAGACAGACAGACACACAGACAGACAGACAGACAGACAGACAGACAGACAGACAGACAGACAGACAGACAGACAGACAGACAGACAACTAATGTGACAGGCAAAATAATGATACTGCATGGTCCCTAATGATGAAAAGGAGCTGCTGTAATTCATGGTAAAGAGATGCTGGTCGCTCATGATGAAGGGGAGATGCTGATCACAGCCCCAAAACAAATGAAAAAAGCAAGGCACAAAAAACTTGTCTGTCGTATTTTACAAAATCAAAGTTCCTTTCTAAAATGCAGTTGACAGATTTTTTTTGCAGCACCGCGACTGTAGGAAATATAAATTGTATTTGAAATGAAATACATGACAAATTGCCGGAGTCCATCAAACCGAGGCCGGCTTCTCGCTCTGCCGGGACAGCCAGTCGAAGTCCCAGTCGCAGGACCAGCCGTTCTTGGCCATCAGGTCGGTGAACAGCGAGCGCAGGAAGGCGTAGTCAGGGGTTTGGTAGAACTCCAGGCTGCGAGTGTAGCGCACGTAACTGGCCAGCTCTTCTGTGTGGATTAATGCGCGAGTTTGCTACTAATAGTAGGCTGACAAGTAAGCAGTTTTGAAGATTTAGTTTCTATTACAGAAAATTTTTCCAGGAAAGTCTGCACCTCGGTGAGAACACCTCGGTTTTCCAAGCTAAAATTTGCGCCATTGAGCAGTGCGCCCAGCACCTGCTCCAGGCGAATATTAATAACTTCGATATTACAATGATGGCCAAGCCGCTATTAAGGCCTTAACCACTGAGAATATCTCCGCTGCTACAGTATCTCAATGCCACCGCAGTGTGCAATCTTTCTCAGCCCTTAACAGGATTAGAATTATCTGGACACCTGGTCACAGCAACATCCTGGACAATGAGCTCGCGGACTCTCTCGCCAAGGAGGGCAGCAACCCAGACGGCAACCACCGTCTGATGAGGCTACCGTACCCACTCCCAGGTCGCAAGTCACCCGCCATATCAACTGGTGGCTCCATCAGCAGCACCAGCTCCACTGGAACAGATGCACCGAATACAGACAGAGTCGCTCGGCCATGCCCAACCTGAACAGGAAAGTCTCTGATTATCTGATTTCGCTTAACAGAACCGACCTCAGGGAGATGTGCATGGTCCTAACCGGCCATGGTTTCTTCCAGAGACATATCTCGTTGCAAACCGGTTGCCCTCCCACCTGTCCCTTCTGTGGCATAGGAGAGGAGACCGCGGAGCATCACGTCACCTTCTGCCCTTACTTCAACAAGGCGCGGCACAAATACCTCGGCCACCCCCAGCGGATGAACGAGCTGACCACCCCGGACAATATCCGTGACCTTCGCGCCTTCGTCCGGGACTCCAGCCAGATGAGGGTCGCCGATGCTTCCACTGCGAACCTGCCGACTACTGGCGGGGACTGGGCGCACCCCCAAGGCTAATCCTTGTGCTTTTTTACATTGTGGTTGCGATAGGGGCCTCGCGGCCTATTCGCGGCGCCTGCGGCCCCCGTCAGTAGTAAGTAAAGTAAGTAAGTACAGAAAATTAGGAAAACACACAATTAGTAAATGAGTCAATTCTATAGATGTATGTGAGCTGTATCTTCCCAGTTGAGAGCACCTGTAGGTCAATTTGTTAATATTCCCTATGGACCACCGGTTTGCAACTTTAAATACATGTTCACTGGCAGTATTTGCCCCCATAAATTTGACCAATGGCACCGTGGCTGGTCAGGACTCAGACAGGGATCTACATGAGTGTCTTAAAGAAGTCGCGATAAACCACGACTCACACGTTCTGGCTAGCTAGAACTTAGCTTACTTATGTACACGTGTGCTTCTTAACAGGTTAGTGATTTCCCAAACCGTCGACTTACTGAGTCATTTATTGGAATATCAAAATGAGCAGAATTTGAGTTTCCTACTGCAGCGTCAGGATTCGCTTACCGGGGAATCCTTCGCACAGAACCTCAATCGGCGTGGATCTCTTTGTGCTGCCAATTTTCTGGTAGCGCTCCTTCACGTTGTCGGCCTTGAGGCCCTGCCAGGGCAGGCTGCCGCGCAGGAAGTACATGAACATGTGGCCCAGCGCCTCCAGGTCGTCGCGTCTGGATTGCTCTGGAATGCCGATGGCACCGGAGACAAAAAATGAATGATCTGCGTTGATGGCATGCGGCCAGTTAGATACCGATTTTTATTGGTTAGAGGCAGGGGGCTGTGTGCACCCTGGCGCACTTTAAGCGGCAGTCACGCAACCAGCGAGAGGCATTGCTGCCCATTCCGTTGACTCTCTGAGCTGAACTGGATGGGCGTTGAGATCAAGTTGCATCTACGCCTGAGGGTGACCTCTGTTGGAGATGACACTTCTACCGCTTGTACGAGCGCTCGTAGGCGAATCTTGTTGGAAGCTCATCAGAGGACCCTACGAGCTCATATGATTACCCTGACCTGGACCGCTGGTACACAAGAGCGCCGCGCTAGACCATTAGGCGACGGCCCTCTTAGAGACTAGCAAGTGAATGCTGGTCCCTACTCACCCTTGCCAAAGTGCGTGTTGATGCTCATGTACCGAGCAGTGCTGGTGAGGCTCTTGTGCTCCCTGTACGGGATGTGCTTGCCGGTGTCCTTGTCAATGTACTCCTTGGCCAGACCGAAATCGATAATGTGGATGATGTGCTGCTTCTGGTTGGTTTGCCGCCCGATCAGAAAGTTTTCCGGCTTGATGTCGCGATAGATGAGACAGTGCGAGTGCACGTACTCAATGCGGTGCAGCTGCGGGCGAGTCGGCAAGCATTCGGCAGTCTTGAGCACTTATCAACAATCATGAGCACAGTCTTGAGCACAGTCTTGAGCACTCTCCAGTTATACAGCAATCATGAGCACAGTCTTTAGCACTCACCAGTTGTACAGTAATCATGAGCACAGTCTTGAGCACTCACCAGTTGTACAGCAATCATGAGCACAGTCTTGAGCACTCACCAGTTGTACAGCAATCATGAGCACAGTCTTGAGCACTCACCAGTTGTACAGCAATCATGAGCACAGTCTTAAGCACTCACCAGTTGTACAGCAATCATGAGCACAGTCTTGAGACTGAAGTGCCTGTCGCAGATGTCAAACAGATCCTCAAGCGAGGGCCCCAGCAGCTCCATGACCAGCGCATTGTACTTGTGTGTCGGGCCAAAATAGAAAACCCGCGGGACTCCCTCGCTGGTGCCCAGCTCGTTGTAGAAGCGGAACTCCAGATGCAGCTGCGGCGCCTTTGCCTTCAGCGGCTCCAGTTTAACAGCCACAACTTCGTTGTTGTGGAGGTTCTTGCCCAGCCGGAGCTCGCCAAAGTTACCAGAGCCGATCTTCTTGCCAACCTTGAAGTTCGGCCCCACCATCAGGAAGGTCTCGCTGCGCGGGATGGACGATGGAAAATCTGATGGGTTGCCGCCACCGCCGCTCTCGGCGTGGTGCCTGTTGCAGAGGGCCGAGGTGCGCCGACGCAGGTTTTCCATGGGACTGGCGACAGGAGCTGCTGCTTAAAGGCGGTCTCTGCGCTGCTGGCAGTGGGGAGCAGGGTTTTTAATTGTATTTTGAAATATCTCTAAGCTGATGCATCTGCATCTATATACGCAACTAACAATTTGACCCAACAATTGACTAAACAAAATTAAAAAGCACAAAATAAAAATTGTTAACTAAGACTTTAGTAACTATCGTTAACTGATAATTTCACTTTAGGTTTATTACAAGCAAAATAAATTAACTTAATAACTTAATTATTAACTTAATTGATTATAATACATAGTAATGACAGCAAATTTAACAATAATTTTAGTTCAATAACGACCCTATCTATACAATACTGTTTTTGGCTCTCTTCTAGTAATTGCTGGGTTCTAAATTGAACACTACTAAAAATTCGTGTTTCTTATAGCACTATTTTAGAAATATTTTCCAATACTTGCTAGGTCAATGTTATGCAACATAACTAATAATAAAATGACAAGGACCACTAGGAACACTTTGTTATATAGGATATAACACTCTTGATTCATGTGAAAATAGTTGAAGGCTGATTTTTATTCTTGTATACATTAGTGAGATAGACGAATTGCATGATTTTCAACATAATGTGCTGTTTGCAGAGGCCTAGGGCTATTAATTTCCAAAATTTTGCAGTATGTAACCAAAAACACTTAGCTAAATTATATTATTTTGTGGTTGAGTCATATTTTTTGGTTATTTACCATTTTTTTACATTACTTATGACTAGTAGGCCAGCTAGGTAGGCCTTATGACTAAGGACAAATGTTGATTGACTGGGAACCTAGTAGGCTTAGTAAATACTTCATAGGTCTAGACTTATCTGATTTCTAGCTAGGCTAGTCATAACCCTAACTGCCTTAACTAACTTCTTTTTTATTGATCACATACCTGCAAAGTATGGCCTAGGGCTATTTATTAAAACTTTATTATAAATTTGAAACTCAAAAAAATTTAGGGTTTTTGATCCTAAGCCAAGGTTTTGGGACACAGGCAATCAATGACAATGAACCTAGGCCTAGAATAATAATTAGGGTCTAAAATAAAACTTTATTTGTTTTGAGAAGTTTTTAAATAAAATTAATGATACCTTATCCTTATTGCTAAGGATTTAGCAATCTTATTAAATAAGATTGTTTTTATTTAATTTTTGGGTTATCTTATTATTTCTCTTAGTATTTAGCAATTCTTTCCTAGGTTTATGCTTTAGCTATATGATAAAGATGTTATATTATCTTGACTTTCAAAATTGCAACTTCAAGTTAGACCTATAATTTAGTATCTTAGTACTAGGCTTAGCAAAAAAACCTTGGCTAAGGTATCCTTAAGTTATAGTATCTGTCGGATTTCCATCCTCCAAATATTTGTACTTTCTATTACCTTGTACTTTTAAGTTAGCCATCTCCCTTTGTCTACCATGCCTTTCCCACAGACTATCGTAACCGTTCATTTACCACAGACAATTTGGCTGGCCTGTTCATTATTGTTAGTATAAATACAACTTCAACCCGCGGCTTAGGCCCTTCACTTCTTTCCCCTCTCTTCCTTTCTGCACCACTTAAATCTCGTTCTATTAGTTTATTGTCTATTCGACAGTATCCTTATTGTACAGTATCTTTCTTAATTGCATTTTGAACTTGGACCTTGGATACAATTTCATATTGCATCCTAGACATAGACCTAGTGTAGTGCCAGCAAAAAACCTAGGTTTTTATTTTTTGTTTATTTTGTTTCCCAATGATTTTTACACTCTACATGGTACTATTACTGCACTAGCAGTTATATAGTCAAGAAACACATTCAGATTACGTATAGCAAGGGTTGGAAAACTTTTACCTCAAGGGCTTAATAGAGAATCTAGCTCTGATGATAGGCTAGAAGAGGAGAAAAGAAGTGTAAGAGTCACTTTTCTGCCTATCATTTTATGTATACTGCCTTAATAAATAAGACTATTTTTCTAAATTGCTAAAAAACATCTTTGTGCCTGCATAAATAAATCTTTTATTCCATTAATAGTAACTCTTAGTATTGTTTAGTAGCTCAAAGTATAACCTAGTGTTTTTATTAGTTTTAATGGTACGCCATTATGGTTATATTTTGTATATAACCAAAAGAATAAACTGAAAGAGAGCATCTTCCGCTGCCTGGCTTGACTTGTCTGGTCTTGCCTTCAACCTCCCTAGCCTATCTATAATTGAGGCTTTGTAACTG
>NIVC01004090.1:12500-60945 GCA_002269645.1 Macrostomum lignano | reverse complement strand
TACACCAAATTCATAGGAGGAGTCGATAGACTGGACTTGTGTCTCCAACTGTACCACCCTAACAGGAAGACATACCAATAGCATCAAAAGTTAGCGCTCCATCTGATGTTTCAACTAGTGCACAATTCCTGGGTTGCCTACTGAATTTCAGGTGGATCCCGGCCTTTTCTTGCGATTTTTGGAACCTGCATCACTTGGCTAATGAGGAGCACGGGCACTGGGAAGCTGCGGTGCATGTGGACGACGCCTGCTACACACGCTGGTGACGGACACTTTCCTTCGAAGCTCCCACCTACCCAGGGAAATCCACGTCCGTCTAAGCGCTGTTGCCGCCTGCTACAGAAATGGAGTATCAAAGCGCACAGTGACCGTCTGCAAGGGTTGTGTGAATCAGCCGGACTGTGCATTGGAGACTGCTTCAAGCAGTGGCACGCTTAAGTGCAGTCCCTGGTTCGTGTGACTCCTCAGTCAGCGTTTAGAGCTTACACAAGTTTGTGCAACTTATCCTGTGCAATGTACGAAACTTGAGTATGTATCGTTGTTTATTATTTTTGTTCTAATGTCAGCTGTGGAATAGATATTGTAAAAAGTTGTAAATTTGTATTAGCAATGAACGACATCAGACAATTTAGTTATCTAAAAAAATTACAAGTTCTTGTGAGTTCCAGGTAGCTTGTATGGGATTGAAACACAGAAAACAAGTGCTTAAAAACTTCAAATATCAGTTTTTTCCTCCATACCTCCTTCAAAAAATCTTTCTTGTGTTTTATACTTTTCTAGACTATACGATTCACATGATATGCCTTTCTTTGTTCCAGTTTTTATTGCAAGAAGTTATTGAGAAATTGTTCAATAAATTAGTTTATTTTTATAGTACCTAACCATTAAAATATTTAAAAAAAACTTTTGAAAGCCACAAAGTAATTGCATCTCTAATCATGGCATGCATGGCATACCATTTGTCACTTGTAAGACTGTGTTCTTGCATCTTAAGACTTCTGCAGGTTTAAAAAAAGTTGTCTATGATAGCAAGCGGGCAAAGCTGTGAGCCATGGTATGCTATGCGTACCATCGGGTTCGATAGGGTTAAGCAAGACACTTTATTCCAGTCTACATAGATATAAAATGGGTACTAGCATTAGCCAGGGAATTTGAAGGTGGGTCTGGCAATCCCTTTGGACTAAATAGCTATATGCAACCTTTAGATGTGCTATACAATAGCAGCAACTAAGCTGTTAGTTGCATATCTGCACATTAGGACAGGTGTAATCAATTATTATTATATTATAATTATTTGGGCTAGGGTCAAATAATAATTTTGTAAACTTTTGTAAATTATTTTTTTGTAAAATAAGTCTGACTTAATTGTTTGCATATAGTAGATAAATAGTAAACGATGGTATATATTATAAATAATGGCAATAAATAGTATATAAATAAATGGTACAAAAATCATCTTCCATTTTCTCTAATGTATATTGAGCCATTTTTTATTATTAGACTTAATCCTAATTCTAACTATAATACTTATAAAGATCTTAGTCTTATTCCTAATGCTATAATCCAAAAATCTTAAGGCTTTGGCAAAAATTACAAGTAGAATCCCAATATAAAAAATCATATGAAATCAAAAGTTATTTATTTATTTATCTACTAGTTAAATTCTTAAAAAGAAAAATTACTTTTTTATTCAACTTTTTCTTCAAAGTTACAAAATTTAAATGTAAATTGCAAAATTTGTATTTAAAGTGGAATACAAAAAATAGATCCTTAGTCTAAAGATACCTAGTTGGACTAAGCCTAGTAGGCCCCCTATGTTATTTTAGCTAAGTTAAACATTATACTATCAGTGTTTTTTTAATTATATTCTATTATTAGGCTAAAAGCTTAATACCCTAGTCTAGGTTAATTAAAATATATAAAAAACAAATATCAAACTGCTGAAAAATGGCAAAATTTGATATTTGTAAACAGAAAGCTGAAAGCTAAACTAGGCCTAAAATAATTCAAATAGCTAATAGTAATTCAAAAAGTATACTTTTGCTCTAGTAGGATAATACCTATTTTTATAGTATATATATGAAGTATTACGAGTATTATAGCCATAGGCCTAGACTTATCATTATCTATAAGCCTATAATAGGCCTAATCATATTCTATTATAGATAGGCCTAGTCAATCAATCTTATTATTATAATTCAAGCAAATATTTTGCATTAGGCCTACTAAGCCTTAGGGTTACGAATTATAGATATATAATATTAATACATGTGCTAGCCTATACTTCTTATAAGTTTTTAGTATTTCTATGTGCCTAATAAATATCTACAATGATATTGCAGTTATATTGTGATTTATACAAGTAAAATAGTCAATTAATAGCTATGTTGAATTCGCGCGCAAACTAGAAAAAAATTTAGTCTTTTGTTTTACTAAGCGAAATATTACCAATAAATATATTTTGTTATAAACGTAGCCCCCCAAACCCTACATATACAAGTCATTTTGCTCCCAAATAAACCAACTAGCTTGCTGGCTATCAGGCTATATGCTTCTAGCTTGTTCATTCACTAAATCCATAGACTTATTCTTGAATTCTTATCAAGTTAGTTATTTACAAAACTAAAAAGTTGAAGTACCTAGAAACTTACTAAGAAAAGGGATTAGGGAAATATACAAAAGAAATTCAGAGAATAATTGCTAAGACCCTCTATTCCAGTCCAGGTAACTCCCTAGAGACTGAAGAGAGAGAGAGAAACTTAACTTGGCTTAACTATTGAAATAGGCCTATAAAGTAAGAAGAAATACCCCTGTTACATAAACAACTGCCAAATGCCAAATGGCTATGCCTAGGCTAAGCCTAAGCCTAGTCTAGCTATAATAAATAAGTCAATTGAATAGGCCTAGCAACTGAAGACTTGCAATGCAAGTAAGTAAGGTCTACATAGGCCTAGTGGTGCAATTAGTGGGGGTGGGAGTAGTAGGATTGGTACCCTTATCCCTTTTTAGCCAGATTTAAGTCACAAGGGGACTAAGTGGATTTTTGCCAAAAATAGGCCCTACAAAGCTATCCTCTCTGCCCCCCCCACTTGGGTCTTTTACCCTCCAGAATCCACCCCCTCAACAAATTTCTAGTTGTGCCACTGCCTACCTAGGCCCCAGCCCTACCTACCTAGCACTGTTTTTAAATCAATATTTATAGGTCTAGTGTTATACTGTTATTATTCTATGATAATCTACAATTTATAGCATAATCATGACACAAATGTTACTCTTAGGCCTAAGTAAAATATTAATTACAATCTAACTAATAGTACTACTGGATGTACTGGTAATTATGCACTAATTTACTGGTTATTTTATGTTTATAATTTTTACCATTTGCAACTTATTATATTATCTTAATTTTAAACAATAAATTAGTGTCTGAGTGCATGTGTGATGTACATCAACTGGTACATGTAGGCTCTAGCAAAGCGTTTAAGCCAAAACCAGAATAATAATATGAAAAAAAACTGTTAGTATTAATCATAGCATACTCGTTATTCCTCTTGCCTTAAATTATTCTTTAACAAAAATTTTACCACGCACGATTTTTAGCTTCGCTTCTTGAATATGAAACTTTGCTTTTTAAAATGAAAAGTGAAATCAATGACCAGTCTCCATTGTCATTTAGCTAACACAATATAATATTACCTATGGGCTGAGACAAAAAACTGAAACGAATCGAGGGACCCGAACTATTTGCCTTCACTTATGTACTCGACTGAACCTTAAAATAATTGAGTTTTCAGGGAAATCGTACGTGTAGGTGCGTGCCTCCGTACGTCTGTTCAGCAAGCAAGATCAAGTACAGCTCGTTTTCGACTGCGAGCTGTTCGTCTTTGAAACTGGTGCTGATCCTTTTTGCTTGTGGTCCTTGTGTGAGCTTTGCAGGCTACACATGCAGCCGAGGTAGTCGCTATAGCCGCGCTGAAACTACTATACATTAATTGCTCCCCCCTGCTCCGCGAGATCTTCATCGGACTTTCACTTCTCTGCATTTGATTTGCGTACCGCATACTGTACATATAGTTTTTCGTTTTGCAATCAGGTGATGCATTTTGGGTAACGATCCTAAAGGTTGTGTGAGCCGGCGAGTTTTAACAAGCTATTGGGCGTGTTGTACAGGAATGCCCCAACAACTAGGGCCTCGCCTGAAAGCTCGCTGTTAGAAGACCATGCAAGGTTAGCACAAAAGATCCGTTAGCAACACGTGCCGTACCCGATGATAGTACTCCTCCCGGAACTGCTTGATCAAAGAACGCAGCATATCCGCATATGCTGCGACTACAGCATATCCGCACGCCCTACTAGAGCGCACAGTCCTTGATTTGGTGAACTTGGGGAAGCAGTCGAGCTGCATGGACACACAGGGTACCTCGGCAATGAGCTGGCCGACAGCCTGGCAAATTGCTGGTTGCTCTCTGGCAGCATCTGAGCCAAAACAACTAAAAATGATGGGTGCACTTTTCCGAATAATCTCAACTTTCATTTGTGTACATGTGTGAACGAATCTTAGCTGCAGCCGGATGCGAGTTATACTTTTGATTGCATTATAGCTTTGGCCTCGAGACTCTGATAATACTATATCAGCGCTACGAGAAGAGCTTTAGCTAATTAACACCTGATTCGCCGAGAAGAGTGCTTAATTCATAGAATTCAGTAAAGACATACAATACACTTCAAAGCGATATGATTTCTACGAGCGTAGAAAGCTCGCCAGCAGAGCAAGAACCTCTTGCGACAAAGTCCTCTCTGTCCCTCCGTGGTCAACGGATTCAGTCCCAGCAACGCGTCACTTTTATCGGCTATGACTTCGAGATTGACAGCAAAGACCCTGGATGACAGGTCAGTACAGAGCCCTTAACCCGATTTCGAAAGAGCCGGTTTGGTGAGCCAGTTCGCACGGGTTGCTGCAGGCGGCAGATTAGCCTAATCTCCGAATTAGCCGATTTCTGTCGTTTTTAGTTCTCCCTGCTGGTCTCGCTGTCAATTCTCTTCAGCTAATACATGTATAGGATCGGTCCAGCTGCTTGAATTGCCATATCTTCGCTACATTATAAGCTGACATCTGCATGGCAGGAGCTGTTGGAGGCCAGAGCATATGTTATTAATTGATATTCTGAACCCATCAAACAACTAAAATAGAGCCATTGCTACTTTCATGAAGACCAGTTTCATGTATTTGCATGTTAGTTTTTGCGGTTATACTCGCATATGACATTCAAACCATGCAGCTAGAAATTCATCATACTGTACGAGTATAATGAACGATCCCGAATATAAAATTACTTCTGTAAACTGCAGTGAAACTTGAGTAGTCCTTGGGTAAACAATTCTGGCAGTATGTAGCTCGTATGCATTTATCTATAGAAGCAGCAACCAACAAATCAAGCATTTCTGCATTGTTTGCATGCCAAATAGGCCTACTTATTGGGACATTGGATTGGGACATTGCACCGCATAAATGACAAAAAAGTCTTTCAGACGCATTTTGGAGTTGAAACATTCAAAGAATTTAAATTTGATACACCGACCAGAGAATATCGAATATGCATAGAATGTCAATAGTCTATCGTTCAATAGTGTCAATCGTTCCTTCCGGGACTCTACTTTTTGGCCATTGAGTTTTAGCGGGTGCAGTTAAAAAATTAGCTTGCATTTGAAACGCATAGCAGAAGAGAAAACAAATTCAATTAGCAAAATTAAAAATCTTTAAAGCAAGCGAGCAAGCATTTTGAGCTGAAACTTAATGTCTATGGCCAAAAAGTAGAGTCCTTCTTCTTCTGCAGACCTTCTATGTAGCATTTTTGTGGATGGAACGTGAGTAAAAGGCAATTAAACCACTTTAAAGCTCACTTTCAGGGAGGTTATTGACATAGATTTTATTTTGCGGGATTTAATCGATCACTTTCCCGGACATATTGCAAGGATTATTGTATGTATCTAAATAAGCGAGCTTCTCTCTTCTCTTCCTTCGTGACTCGAGAAATTTCTTAATGAAATTTTGTCTATGGTAAGAATGTGGGGGCTTCGCCCCCACACCCCCATCCCCAACTTCAACCATAGACATACAAGTTTGGCTCCGGGATTTATCTGAATACATCCCGCAAAATTAAAGTAGTTTACATATCTCTAAACTGATTTATGATAATCTCAACCAGGAGCCGTTGAATTCTTGTTTTGGTAAGAAAAATCGGCCACCATAGACATCCTGTCATTTAACTGTCCGTGGGCCTGGTGCAGCAGGGCAGCTCCAACTGCGGACCTCCTGGTGGCATATCCAAAGCCACTGCTATGACCGGCACAGCCCAGTGAAGACCAGATGCATTGTCAATCGCTTTGTCGCATTTTCCAAGGTCTGGTTTGTTCCCAGTGCTGTTGCATAGCCGCTGCTGCTCGATGAGAATCTGGGCAGTCAGTGCGCTGCATCGGGCCAGCCTGGACAGCAACTGCCGATTCGCGACTGCCAGCAACGCCTGAGGAAGTTCAGGATCGGGTGAGGTTTTGGGATACCTCGGGTCAGTGGTAGTTTGGAGTGACTTGAATACTCAACCGGATTACAAAAGCGATTATCAACTGCCATTACCATCTGCTGATGAAGCCAGTTAAAGTCGGGTACGCCTCCTGGATTCGAGTCCGGCCTACTGCTGAATCTGCTACTCGCAGAGCTCTTCATTTCAAGAATGCCTCCCAGAGAGCTAGTAGAGCGCCCCGTGTGGCTTGCATGGACATGTATACTGGCGTGAGCAGCCAGTCTCAGCATCGAAGCTTATCGCCTCGTTGATCAAGCTGAAAGAAATCGGCGCAAATCTGCGGCAATCGGCAGGCAAACAGGCAAGACTTACGCCCCGGTGGTTTGAGTGCTGAACATGGCAAGCAGAGTGCAGGTTTTCCGCTTGCATGCTTGCAATTTTTCAGCCCAAAGAATTGGCATGAAGCAAACATAACCAAGAAAATCTCAGTCCTTAACGGGAGTAATCATCTGGACCCCGATCACAGCAATATCCTGGGCAATGAGCTCGCGGATTTTATCGCCAAGGAAGCAGCAGCCGAGACGGAAACCACCGTCTGGTGAGGCTACCCATGCCTAGGTCGCAAATCACCCGGCATACAGGTGGCTCCACCAATAACAGAAGCTGCACTGAACAGTTGCACCGACTACAGGCAGACTCGTTTTGCAATGCCTCATCTGAACAGGAATGTTTTAAATATCTGATCTCACTTAAAAACCGACCTCAGGGAGATGTGCATGGTCCTAACTGGCCATGGATTCTTCCAGCAGATAATTCTCGTTGCTAACCGCCTTCCTTGCGGGGCACAAACACCTCGCGGCCACCCCCAGCGGATGGACGAGCTGACCCGGACAACGTGATCTTCGCGCTTTCGTCCAAGATACCGGCCGGAAGAGGGTCGCCGATGCCTCTCCTGCGAACCTGTCGGCTACTTGCGGGGGCTGGGTGCACCCCCAAGGTTAAACCTTGGTTACTTTTACCTTGGGATGCGATCGGGGCCTCGCGGCATAACCGTTCCCCACGCAGAAGTCATCTTGCAAACTAGAAAATTTGGTGCAAGCGCGAGCGAGCTTAAAATCCTAAAGGTTCGAGTATTGGATCGAAGGGGCATGTACTTTAGGTTGATGAAAATCGTGATAGTGAGACTGAGCTAGAAAACAGTTGCAAGCAGGACCTGCTTTTGAAAGCTTTAGTCTCAAGAACTACAGAAGCAGTAACCTACGAAATACAAGAAAATATGAAGTTTATTTGCATAGTGACATGGAAGCACTGAACAGCAATACAAATAATTTTCAAATATAAAACTACTTCAGCGAACTTACTGACTACGTTCTATTACAAGTGAACGCTCAAGTATAAAAACAGCTCTCACATTATCAGCACCGCACGTCACCGCAGAATGCAGCACAGTTATGTGCAACCTGTCATATCTGAATATCTGTCTCATAGCTTATTCTTATCAATTTAATTAATTTTAAGCGTCATTACGAATTGTGAGCAGTTTATAAGAAGCGAGCGCCGTAAATTTACAGTGTCAGTTTGTTATACAGTAATTGAGCTCAGTGAGTCATGCAGATATAGTTTCCAACCAGGACCACTAAGATCCTGGTCGTGTATGATTCAACCAACCATATTAGGCATCGAAACAGGAATGCCTTAAGTAAGAGATCTGGACTGGGCCGACATGATCCAGCCGTTTTAACAAAATCTGCACTCGGGAACGAAAAGTTGTTCTCATGCATTATTCTAAACAAGGAATTATTTTATATAACGATGAAAAAGTATGGCAAGAAAAATAGAAGCTTTTAATGCAGACCTTGAAAGTTGAAATTCTGAGAAATAATCAAGGTAGAAAAAACTCCAAGTGCAATATGATTTTGTGTAAAATTTTGTGTATGCATGTCAGATAACTTTGTATATAAGTAGCTTATAAGTCAAAGCCCGTCGCCGCCCACATTCTCTCTAGGACTCCCTGATCAGAATCTCGTCCTTGTAGCTGGCACATGATCTGCATGGCTCACACTGATTGACTGAAAGAGCTGGCTTGCTGGGGAAGTGGGCAAAAGCTTCAGACAGAAAATGCTTTGGGTAAAGAGGCGAGCTTGCCGAGCCGCCTGGGAGAGGCCGCACGAAACGCGGCAGAGCTATCGCTAAACCGAGAGTCAACACTGATAAGATTTGATCAACTCGCAAGTGCGCGCACTCGCTGCGTGGCTTTGGGCCTGCCCTCCCACCTGAGCATTGGACGGCAGTCTGTCTCAGCTATGCGGTGTGGCCGAGCGCCCGAACGCGTGTAAAGCTTAAAAGCTCCACCAGTCTGGTCGCCCTGGCCCAGTAATAAAGCAACCAGCAACCAGCTCGGCTCGCTTGTGACCCATCCATGTCTCGATTTGCTTCGCTACAGCTGCAGATTCTGCGATTGCTTCCGCAGCTGCTTCTGATTCTTCGGTTCTGCTCCAAAGCATCTGCCGAAGTAAGTCTGTCTGAGAAATTTACCTGTTGCGTAGGGGTCAGTTATGACTAGCGTGCTAGAAATTGCTCTGATTTTCCCACCCAGATAGCTCAAATCCAAGCAACAAAATGTTCCGATGGCTCAGGCACTTGGAACCTGCAGTTACCCGTTTGGCCAAAGCTGTTCAGCAACTCGACCAGTGTAGAAATCTGCCTTCGAAATCGGATGAGGGAGTCTGTGGAGCGGCCAACCGTTGGCTGGGCCGATGGGGTTCTCCACCACTTAACGGAAGACAATTGCGTGCTGTTAAAGGTCTTTCAACGGGCGGAAGTGCCAGCGCTGCTGATGACTGGGAATTGGTCCTGTCCGCGCGATAACACGCATCAGACGATTGGGCTGACTCTGAGCGGCTCGGGATTTCGCCAGGAAATCAGCGTGGCCATGCGCATGCGCGATGGTGAGCTAAACAGGACTGCATATGAGGATTTATAAGTAAACGGGTTGAAGGGGTTTTGGGTAACCCCTTCCACGAAGCCGCCTGCATGTACATGTACACGCGGGCAGGAAATGGGCAAAAAGTGCGTGAATCCAAAGACCATGCACTCCAGAGTGCGGTGTCTCAGGCAGGACTGTTTGCGCACGTTGGCGTTTATTAAGCTACAATGTACTTTGAGCCAAAAAGTTTAAGTATATACAGCTTGTTCTGTTTAGACGTATGATAGCTGTTTTGGTGCACGTGATTTTTTTCAGACGGTTGCGAAACAGTGGAGACGATAAGCCGGCAACTCGAGCCCGACGGCAGCCTGGAGTCGTTGGTCTTCTCACTTTGCGCGCCGCAGCCCAGCAACATGTTGCTGCTGTTTGAGGGGTCAACCCGCCTAGTTCTCAACTCGCTGAACAAGGTGAGCATCTGCATGAACTTCTAGAGATGACCAGTTAAGCGCTAGTCGTAACTACTACATCTGCTCGTATAGTTATAACATTGTTATGCGTATCAAAGATATATAATGCAAACAGGAAGGTCAAATTAAGCCTTGAAATCGATCTTCAGGCCTTTAAAACTGATAACTTGTACCAGCCGTCAACTGGTATGACGGCGCCAAGATATCCCATCCAAGTTCCAACATTTGCAGATCTTGAGGGGATAAACGTAATGTGACAATGTCCCATCACAATAAGACTTCTGCGCCAATTACGTACCTGAACTTCAGCTGTTTCAAACTGGCTAAAAAGTCTCGCTGTTGACGGGCGCTTGTTTAATTAGGCCTAGAATCGAAACTCAAACTGTCAAAAGTCCAAACTCAAACTATCCAAACCCAATGAGATTACCTTCGCCACTGATTCTTATTACATACAAACTACAGACCGGCCAGTACGTTAGAACTGCAAATTCTGAGCAGGTCTCATTTGCTGCTGAAGACTTGGCTAATCAGCTGGCACAGAGGGTCAACATGAAATATGGCATGAAACCGATCCAGGGCAGAGTCCAGGTAAATCAGGCAAGTCTAAATTAATATATTTCCAGGCCCGAGTTCGCATCACTCTTTTGTATGCCCTTTCAGATCGACTGTCATCCACCTGCAGGATCCAGGTGCTCCTGCTATAAGTTAGGTTCGAACACCAACTTGCTCTTCTGTATCTGATCTCCCACTTGTAGCTCTGTATGCACACGCTCGATGTACACCTGTATCCAACTCATGTTTTAGGTACCAAATTGCGTTTAAACCCACCGCATATGCTGCCCCCGCCGAGCAGGATTGGGCTTTGATTTGTGCTCTGGCATCTGTCGGTGCGTCTTTAGTATTTGCAGTTCCACCAGCTTCAATAGCACTAATCTGTGATTTCCGTTGCTGTTCCACAGCCGTCCTTCTGCTGATCCTCGTGGCCTACGGGCGACCATTCGCCCGTCGGATTTCAACGCCAAAGATTTTAATCGTCAGTTTGGACGCCGAAGTCGCAGCTGTGAGCGGCCAGCTGGCCGGCCTGGCGCTGCCTGGCCTTCGGCTGCTGCTGCTCGAAGGGCACCGCATCAGCGAACGCTCGCTGCGGAGAGCCCTGCAGCGGGACAGCCTAGCAGCAGCAAGGACATTCCTGCTGCTGGGAATCGAGAAGGCTCTGCAGGCAGTCGATAAGGTGGATGACGATGAAGCAGATCAAGAAACTGCTGTCGCGCGAGTCGGTCTAGACGCGTGGCGCATGGAGAGTGCCCGATTCTCGCTGCTAATTTATCAGCCGCCAACGCACGCAGAGAATGCGCAGCCGGTGCTGGAGAGGCTGCTACAGACTCTGGGCCGAGCGGAGTCTCACAGCGGATCGCCACGATGGGCAATCGTTCAGGACGTCGAATCAGCAGCTGCGTATTTCAGGGAGAAGCAGCGCGAAATCGAAGACAGAGGATCATCAGAAGACTCTGATGATGAATTTGACGGGACAGCCGTGTAGGCGTGAACCATCGTGTCCCTATCGAATGGCCGTTTAAGGGGTAAGATTTTTGCCTCGCTTCTGACGGAAGCCGTGTAGCTCAGCTTTGTAGGGTCAAAAATAAGAAAAACAGGTAATGAGCAAATGCTTACATGTGTAACTCCGTCCTCTTTGGTGCCCCACAGGTTTGCGCTAGTCACATGCCCAAGACTTCCATGAGCCACTGAAGTTGCCGCGCTGTTAAACAAATCCGCCCAACTGCCGCGAACGCAGTTTTTGAATTGTTTGCATATCTAGCTGCATGCATCGTGTTCACTAGTTTTTTACCAGAACTGTAAATGTACTCGTACCAATGTGAATAGCAAGCTGAGAAGTTTTACAGCCTAAAAGCAGCCGACAATGCAGCCGAACAAGGCCTTTGACAAGCAAAAATTCATTTCCACCGTATCATCGGGACTCGAGAGGAATCCATTTTTGCCTATCAAACTATTGAACTAAATTACATGTACAACAATATACTATGCTGTACCTTAAATTACACGGCTAAAGGACATGCTTTTCCGTCCTTTAATAAGGACTTTTTTCTTCATTAAATTCTGTACATGTAACTATTGAATATTGTACGCAGCTAACGCAAGAATATTGAAGAAACAAAGACTTGCCCAGGCTCTGATCGCACTACTTATTAATAGAAAACCAATACAGGAAAAGGAACAACCAGCCTGAGTTCGAATAGTTTCAGTCCCACCATAAAATTAATACTTCTAATTTTATTATCATCTCGTAAATCATTCGATTTAGGACTAACTATGGATTTAGAGGATGCACAAATACAATGCCGATCACAGGATTCGAACTCGGGACTGAATAATCTATAAATATACTAAATCTCTTTATTTACTGTTTATTCAAATATTGTTTGGACACTATAAACTGGGACCTCTTTTGGCGTGGGCGAATATATCCACACTTTAAAATAAAGCTTATTCTGATATTACTACTGATTACTTACAAGTAGTAGGCTAAATCGAAAAAGGTCGGAAGTTTGTAAAAAAACAGTGAATTGGTGATTACTTAAGAGTCAAGGGAGATTTTTTGTTTCGGAACAGTTTCGCAACAGTCCTGCGGGTTCATTTAAGCTCTGTCTTCATTGGGACTCGGCGATTCCACGTCCAGGACCAGATTAAGCACCTTCAACAGCTCCGGATCGAAATCGGTGCTGTAGAAGCAGCGGGGGTCGGCGCGGCACCGCTCTGACGAATTTCTTCCGTCGAGCTCAACTGCAGAGTCGCCCAGCAGCGAGGCGGGGCTGTCGGGGTACCGAAAGCTGAAAACAGCCGCCAGCTCCAGGCGAGGAAGCCTTGGGTAGCCAGCGGGCCATTGTCTGTCGATGGTCAGGAGCAGGGCGCCAGCCGACTCCTGTGATGAGCAACGGGGCGAGAGCTTTGCAACTCCCATTGACTTTGCAGGCGCCCACACCATACCGATCTGGGAACTCCCAGACTGAGACGTTACGTCGGAAAATGGGCTGCTTAAACAAGCTCGAAATTTGGAAAATTCCTTCTCGTCACTTTTGTTAATTCGAGATTTCTCCGAGTCCAAAATTTCGCAAAATTCCATCTTTTGATCATACTAAACTTTGAGCTTTTGAAACATCTGTTGAGGGGGAAGCTAACTGTAGCTGAGTATAGACTGAAACAACCCAAACTGAAATTGCCGAAAACCCCTCATTCACAATCCAAAACTGCACCCAGCCACTAAAGGGGGAACACTTTGAAAAAGCCGGAGCCAGACCTGAAACTCTACGGTCAGAAATCGCAGAGTAACCAGTGGGTGCTGGTCGGTCAGCCAGACGATGCCAAGTCGGAATCCTCCAACAATGCGAGCGCCGACAGCGCGGAGATAGGCAACGAACAACGAGTGAATCTCGTACTTGACTGTCGTCTCATTCACAAAACTGGTCTCGAAGCTCTCGTCCGTGGGCCGTGGCACGTAGATTACGTCTGTGCCGACCTCAGATCTGAAGGCCTCTGGCATGCCGAAAAGCCTTTTTGGTTTTTTCGAAATGGGGAACTTTATTACTTTTGATGTGCTACGACAGCCACAACACTGCGGAATAAATATGACTACCGTGTTATAAGACTCCCCTTGAATGCTTGCACTTTGCACAGACGCACCTGTTTGCTGTCTCGGAGTCAGTGACTAGCTGACAGGCAAAGCGATGCGTGAAGTTGCCTCTGTCGGTGGCTGGCGGAACCTGCGGCACGGTCACGGTCAGGGTCTCGACAACGGCACTACGCGGAGTCATCTGACGAGTGCGCGCCAATTCAATGGCGTCAAACAGCGGCTCATCAACGGGCTGGTCGTCCCAAGTGAAAGCAGAAATTCCCGATCGCCGGAGCTGGTTAGATAGTTCCAAGTTCCTACTGCTGCTTCGCGGAACACGAATAGAAGAGACTATCATAGCACCAGTAGAGTTAGAAGTTTCGTCAGTTTTACCAGCCGAAGTTGAAATTACTGCTGAGCAGCTGTAGGAGAGCTTTTCGCCTTCTAAAGCATTAACAACGGAGGGCAGAGATACGTTACCAGCCAAAAACCAAGGAAGGTGTGAGGCTCTAACCTGCGCCGAAGCTAAACCGGTGTTGTTTGCGGCCTGACAGGTTAACTTTGAAACGTCCGTACCGTTTAAATGCGCACTGAGAACGCAACAAACTGAGCGCGGCGTCGAACACACCAGCGGACAAGCCAAAGGATGCGCTTTCGATATTGAGAAATTCTTGTGAAGAACTCGACTCGACACTAATGCAGTAGTCTTAACCTTGCTGCGACAAAGGCGAAATCAAACGCAAGCTCAGAACAGCCGCCTGCTTGCTGATGAAGTTTCCGTGACCTACAAACTGCAATATCTCACAAAGCCTCAAACTTGATGCAGCATCTTGATCTCGTAAGACGGGCGCCAGAGCGGCTTGAAATCCGATCGGGGAGAAGTGCAGCTCACCCGTCTGCTGGTCCAGGTAGAAAAATGCAGCTTCTCCGCAGGCCAAAGTGCTACTGAAATCATCCGAAATATCGCTGCCTGATACACTATTAATCGAAACAGTCTTGTCGACAATATGGATGGAGTTATTCGCGGTGGCAGTTTGGCAAGATTCTGCTGTGGGTCAACATCATACCGACCCTCTGAACCACTCTTAAATACATTGGCAGTCTGTTTAGTAATTTAATCACTGGAAGTTTTAAAAATGGAATTTTTCGCAGTGAACCATGCGTGTCTGTAGTTGCCGGTTTGTTCACCAGATTCTCGACCAGATTAACGAAAGCCTTGGTTATTATGGGCCTATCAATGAGGTCAGTAACTTCTTCAACTTCATTCAGATATAAGAGCAACAGGCTTTTTGAATTCAGAATGGAGTTTTTCGGCACTGCAGACCTCCAGTTCACTACTCGAGTTCGAAATGTTAACTGACACTCTTATGGAAACTATGAGGGACTCGTTCAAAGGTGAAGTTCCTACCAAGCTACTAGGAAAAGAACAGTTGGATGCAACGCTAAAATCTGACGCGTTCTGCTTGACCACTCGTAGCATGAATATTGAACCAAACTCGCTGCACAGATTGACGCTTGCATAAGCTTCTCGGGTCGAGTTGTCAAATGACTCTCGAGATATGAGACTCGTAATTATGCTCGAATTGTGGGCGGTCCGAAATTTGCACTCGAACTCAATCGCAAGCAGGTTGCTCAGCCAGTAGTAGCTAATGGGCAGCGGCAAGTGCTGCGGGACCACCCGGATGACCACCGACTGGCACCGGTCAATGTAGGCCACTCGGTCAGCTGACCCGGCCACCCAGACCAGCTCAGTTTCGGCGTTGCCATCGCCGGAAAGCAGAACCGGCCCACTAGAATAATCCACATCGGGAGGGAATCTAGGCGCGAAGGATGAATGCGTTTCCTTGACAACAGATGCTGTTAGAAGAATAGCCAGCAAGATAGTCGCTAGTTGCATTGCTGCGCTCGGTAGCTGTAGAATTCAGGAATTGTCAAGTTAGTTCAGTCCAAGTTAATTCTCAAATTCCAGAACTACAGTAGGCCCCAATAAAGTACACGCATGTGCAGTACTACATGTCAGAGACGAGTGCACGCTATACGACTTGCACTTGTAAGGACTGATTAGGGTGCCAGGATTTTTCTGGGTGGTTAAGTCCACGCAGTGGCAATTTGTGTTATGAATGCTCGCCTGAATCCGAGTGAATAACTATTTGCCTTCACGCTGAGCATGAAACCCAAGCCAAAAGTCCTTAGACGATTTAGACAAAACAATTTACCCGTAGAACAAAATCTTTGAGCAAGAAATTCTTCACCGGAGCATATATAGCTTATATTACGTGACGAAAACTTTAATTCATCGTGGTGTCTCATTTCAAAGTGCCTATTAAAACGACGAAATGCCTGTACAAAGCGTTTTATGGTCTGCGACCATGGATGAAATTAAGAAAGAACGGAGTGCTAAGCTGAGCCCAGTTATTTTTGTCTCGCTCGATCTTCGCTTTTACCCATAGACATAGATATAAGATCTATGCTTTTACCTCGTAGCATCCCTTCCCCGGCCCCCGTTCCTTCCTATTGGCTGAATTCATATTTTGATGTGAGCTCGTACTATGCTAGGAACTTTCAGACAGTGGCCGTGGCGACTATGTGCCAATTTTTGCGCGTCAACCAAAAAAAATTTGCGTTTAGTCGCATCCCTTATTCCAAAACAACAATTGACGAACCAGCAGAATTTTTTTCAAAAAAATGCGTTAAGATTTAAAACTCAATTTTGCTTCAACGAGGTTTCTTTAGTTATGGAATAGTTTGCTAAGGCAAATAATAATATTTATTAAAATTTTTTGAAACTCGAATAAATTGGCTGAATGATTAAGCAGAGGCACTAGTTTAATAAAGTGCACATAGGATACGTGTAAAATACGTGTAAAATGTCTCTTGAATTCATGACATTGCATGTTAAGCTGTTTCCCTGTGTTTGAAGGCAATTCTGTTTGGTTTGAGAAAGATTCTGTTTTGTTGAGGAAGAAACTTATGACTTTAACACAATCAAGCAAGTTTGGGTTAGGAGTAAAATGTGGATTTTAATTACTTAAAAATTGGATTGAAACTTTTTGAAACATTGATTGAAACAGCATATATGAGCGCTTTTCAAGTGCTTAGGTAAAAACAGCTTAAATAAGCAGAGTGTCAACCGTCAATGAGTCCTGCTGCTTACCAGCACAGTCTGTATTAACGCAAAGGATCGGTCAAAAGTCAGTCACGTCGAAACTTTTTCTGCGCAACAGATGCCGGCAGAGGCGTCCGCAGCTGCCAGCTCAGCAGTCTTCCTCTTTAAAACTGATTGCGTAATTCGCTTTGACTCTTCTTCTTTCCTCTTCCGAATGCGATCCTGCGCCCTGTGAAGCTCTTCAAGCTCATTTTCGTGCACCTCTGCTTTCCGCCGAGCTTCTTCAAGCAACAAAAGCGCAGCACTCTTTTCTTTAATTTTTTTCTCAATTTCCATTGCATTTGATGCAACATCCGTTTGCAAAGAGCTGAATTGCTTGCTAGCTTTCTTTTCCGCCTCCACTTCGGTGAGCACGTCCTCTTTCGTTAGCTTTTCGTGGCGCTCTCGCTCCGCTTCCGCCGCCTCATCCTTCAGTCTCTGTCAGTACGCCGAATGAGCACTTGCGCACATGTTCCGGAGAGCTAAGGTGACAGGCAGATTCGCAGCAGTCCATTTCTTTACAGACAAACAGGAACGAGTGTGACAATTAAGGCCTTGACGGTGAAGGGCGCCAAACTCGTCCGCTTCTTAGTAACCGTGTCCCGAACCAGACTGAAGACTCGCTCAACTTCAGCGTTCCCGTGTGGGAGAACGAGAAGCGCTCTGACAAGCCTGATGAGTAGAGGACGATTACCAGCCTTGGATACAGACTCCCAAAACTCGATGACATTTGACGACTCCGAATCCGGAATCTCTGTCTGGTGTAGACGCGCCTCAACTTCCAGGCTGCCAATCTCCGTGTCAGCGAAAGCGAATGACATTTCCGCCGCGAGGGTTGTAACCCACTTAACATACGACGAATTACCCTGCTCCTTAGGATCCAGCATTTTGCAGGCCTTGAGGAACTTACTCTTGAAGGGCAGGTAGTCCCTCAGTTTTTCCGTTCCAAATCGGAAGAATTTTTTCATTGCTTGAAGACACACTTCCTGGTCGTCAGCACTCATGTCAACAAAGAATCGCTTTGCTGGCTCACCCATCCCAATGCTATAGACCGAGTCACTAAGAGTCAGGCCCTAGCCAGACAGCTGGATCATCCAAGTTGACTTTCCATGGATGCCACTTGGAAAGCTTGGCCAAATCTACGAATCGCAACAGCCAGCGCTTCATCAAGTCTATAGCATCTGACTGTGTAGGTGATGGAGCTGGGAGCTTTCTTGCTGGAAGAGAAGCTCAAAACGCTGAAGCGGCTGCAAAACCTCCGCTAAGAAGCGAAGAAAGAACTCAGTCTTTGGATCTCTCAGGGCCTTTTTTATGGTACCATCGTGCGGCAATGAGTTCCTACTCTTGAAGTTTCAGAGGGAACGAAAACGAGACTAAAAAAAACTTTGTCTATGGCAGTCACGAACCAATAGGAAAGAACGGGGGAAGGAAAGCTAGGAAGATCGAGCGAGACAAAAATAACTGGCTTAGGTTAGGTTATCACTCCGTTCTTTCTTTTCTCCATGTCTGCGACTCTGAAGCAACTCTGGGCAACGCAATTGTAACTCCGGGGCGCTTCTGTAGACTGTGGGGCCGTAGAGGCGTATTTGTACGAGTCGCTGTAGTGAAGTTGCGTCATCTATAGCGCACCTGTATCACTTATGAATCAGAATCCCATTTCGCATTCGAACAACTCTATTCAGTCTACTTTTGAGTTAGTAGAAAGTTTAGCGTTAACATGACTATTGTACGATTCTACTACTAACCCGATGCGCTCGTGACCCAACAGTCGCTTCTTTTGACTGTCACGTGAGTTGTTTAAAAAGTCACAAGAGTCGACCCAGTGTCGCTATAGTCACTAGTGATTTGTTTGTTTGCAATGACTAGCGATTCTTGTCTCGGTAACGTTTCAACGGGTTAGTCTCGCGTATATTAATGATTACCATACCTATCGATCCTGGTCTCCACTAGGGTCGCCTACTTATCAAACCCATTGCACATCGTGCAATCAAGAGTGAAACTTCAGGCTGAAAGAGATCACTTACGCGTATCGGTATGCAAGAGCGCCAAAGGCAAGCAAGTCCACCTAAGCCAACGCAGATTGACTGTGCCGCTGCCCAGCTCAGCCAGCAGCCAGGCCAGCTCGGGCACAGCAACTGGCCGCAGCCAGATTGCTCACGCGGACAGCTGATGATCAGCGGCACAGAATTCTTGCTGCGTTAGCAGCTGGACTCGAGTTAAAGTGATGCAGAAGTCTGGCAAAGTCCAGAAAAATGTTTACTTTAAACACTAAATACGTTTTTTATTTAGGTAACCGCGCGCATTTATATATACAGACTGCAGATGAGTGGTGCATGATTCTATATTGATAGGAGCACTTGCATGGCTTAACTTTGCTTGACTGTTCAGTTGAAAAATAAGTAAAAATTGGATTAACATAAGATAATTACAGATCTCACAAATAGAAAAAGAATAAGACACGCAACCATAAACTGTACATAATCAGTGCGGAGGTCGCAACAATCGGGAGCCTCAGGCCGAGCTCTGCTTGTAATTCTTCACGTCGATCAGCTTCACGCCGCACATGGCGCAAATGCCTGCAAGATGTTGGAAGGGCCGGGCTAGTCAGCACTGATAAACCAATGACATTTTGAACCCAATTATTCTATCTGTGGATGGCCATATTGTGTTTGTGTGCTACAGAATGGTAGATTATACAGCTAATTTATTCGTATGTTGTCTAGTTTACTATTTAAATCCCATCTCCGTGCCAAGTTCACCTCTGCAACACTTGGCTTACTTGAGTCCATGCTCAGAAAGCTAAAATAAATTAAGGATGCATTACTGCTAGGGTTTTTGTCATAGCGTGTGCCATGACGTATCAACTTTAATTTTAGTATCTTGATTATGGACAAACATACGAACAAATATTAGAGATTATAGTATATTAGGAATTCAGACCCACACCCTCGATGCCTGATTCTGAGGCTTAAACGATCCAAGAATGACGGTCAGTCTAGAGCTCGGCCTACCCCATCTAATTTACACCTGTCCTGCATCACTGAGCTAGGATGTCACACATGGATAGTTGACCATTGCATATTATTAGAAATTGTTTTCTTGCTACTAATTAGTAGGCAATTTCTCGGTGTCTCATGGCGCCGACAGGACGGCCAGATGAGCAGCAGTTACCTTTCTTGTAGGCGCAGCCGGTGCAGAAGTGCGCGTGCGCCTGGTGAATGTTCGACTTGCAGATGCGGCACTTCTTAAACGAAGTCGTGTACGGGCTGAACCGGTTGCTCCGGCCTGTGAGCAGCTTGTTCTCGTCCACCTTGCGGCCGCCGCCCTCTGTGGAGTTAAGAAATAAGCGCCTCCATTTAACACCAGGGCGCCAAGCAGGTCTTTGAAATCAGCTCAACGCGACGCGTGTGCCACGGCCATTCTTAGAAAACCCAGCCCCTATTTAATTTAATTTAAGAATATTGGGAATCCCTGACAGGGATCAATGTGCACAAGTGGACAAGATTCAACATTCTTAGAAAACCCAGCCCCTATTTATAGGGAATCCCTGACAGGGATCAATGTGCACAAGCGGACAAGATTCGGCATTCTTAGAAAACCCAGCCCCTATTTATAGAGAATCCCTGACAGGGATCAATGTGCACAAGCGGACAAGATTCGGCATTCTTAGAAAACCCAGCCCCTATTTATAGAGAATCCCTGACAGGGATCAATGTGCACAAGTGGACAAGATTCAACATTCTTAGAAAACCCAGCCCCTATTTATAGGGAATCCCTGACAGGGATCAATGTGCACAAGCGGATAAGATTTGGCATTCTTAGAAAACCCAGCCCCTATTTATAGGGAATCCCTGACAGGGATCAATGTGCACAAGCGGATAAGATTCGGCATTCTTAGAAAACCCAGCCCCTATTTATAGGGAATCCCTGACAGGGATCAATGTGCACAAGTGGACAAGATTCAACATTCTTAGAAAACCCAGCCCCTATTTATAGGGAATCCCTGACAGGGATCAATGTGCACAAGCGGATAAGATTTGGCATTCTTAGAAAACCCAGCCCCTATTTATAGGGAATCCCTGACAGGGATCAATGTGCACAAGCGGATAAGATTTGGCATTCTTAGAAAACCCAGCCCCTATTTATAGGGAATCCCTGACAGGGATCAATGTGCACAAGCGGACAAGATTCAACATTCTTAGAAAACCCAGCCCCTATTTATAGGGAATCCCTGACAGGGATCAATGTGCACAAGCGGACAAGATTCAACATTCTTAGAAAACCCAGCCCCTATTTATAGGGAATCCCTGACAGGGATCAATGTGCACAAGTGGACAAGATTCAACATTCTTAGAAAACCCAGCCCCTATTTATAGGGAATCCCTGACAGGGATCAATGTGCACAAGTGGACAAGATTCAACATTCTTAGAAAACCCAGCCCCTATTTATAGGGAATCCCTGACAGGGATCAATGTGCACAAGTGGACAAGATTCAACATTCTTAGAAAACCCAGCCCCTATTTATAGGGAATCCCTGACAGGGATCAATGTGCACAAGTGGACAAGATTCAACATTCTTAGAAAACCCAGCCCCTATTTATAGGGAATCCCTGACAGGGATCAATGTGCACAAGCGGACAAGATTCAACATTCTTAGAAAACCCAGCCCCTATTTATAGAGAATCCCTGACAGGGATCAATGTGCACAAGCGGACAAGATTCAACATTCTTAGAAAACCCAGCCCCTATTTATAGAGAATCCCTGACAGGGATCAATGTGCACAAGCGGACAAGATTCAACATTCTTAGAAAACCCAGCCCCTATTTATAGAGAATCCCTGACAGGGATCAATGTGCACAAGCGGACAAGATTCAACATTCTTAGAAAACCCAGCCCCTATTTATAGAGAATCCCTGACAGGGATAAATGTGCACAAGTGGACAAGATTCAACATTCTTAGAAACAAAAATAGCTATAAACATTCACAGCAAGTCTCGGGATAATTTTCTTTCCCAAAAAATCCAAAGTGGTGACCTTTGCTGTGCTAATTTTTTAAACTCTATAGTACCACGAGACAAAGCACTGAATAGTCCACCCCCACTGACCTCAACCAACTTGCTGCTTATCATCAGCACGAGCTGAAGTTAAAATGATAAGTGGCCTTTAACATGACAGTGTGAATTTTACATCCTTACAATTCTTCCTTTAGGAATTGGAAGCAGCAAATAGTTTTGCCATTCCACATCACCCAATGAACATTAACAATTAAAAACTAGTAATTAACACCAAATGGCAAAATAAAAGTCATTTCCTCTTATAAAACTTTTTAAGCCTTGCTTAATAAAACTCATACTATAATACATTCTAGATAGATTTGGTTGCAATTAGCTTGCACACACAAGTGTCACCAAGCTTAAAGCAATAACCTTTTGACAAAAATCAAACCTGTTTTAAGAAATCTTACCAGTAGTATTTCTTGCTCCAGCCTTCCAAACATCAGGGGTGACCACCTTGCCAAGTTTCTTCTCACCTAAAAAAACACAAGAAAATACCTTTGTTCTTGCATCAATTTGAGAGGCCTACCTAAAAATCTAAAAGATTATACTGAGTTTTTTTAGTTTAAACTTACATTTATCACATACCATGTCTGTTCCACAAGTTTTCCCAGGTAAAAAAAGGTAAATCTTAGTCCAAGAGCATGAAAATATAATAATTTGTTATAGAATAGAGCAAGTAGGCTAAGTTGTTGTTTGAATAATAATAACTAATATACAAAAAATTATTACTCTGCACAATTGACATTTCTTAGCCATTTAAAGTTAAATATTTGATTTGACCTTCTTACTATCAATGCTAACTTTTATATCAAATGACTTAGGATTCATTATTTTATAGTTTTGCTATAATCCTAATTTTCCTATAGATCTATAATCTATAATCTATCCCAGTGGGAAATTCTGGTACGCCCAAGGGTGCGCAGACCGCGGCGCCCGGTGGCCTGTGGCCGGTAGCGGGGCGCACTCTTTGTCCAGTCGGGGCGCCGGCCTTATACCCGGCGCCCGGTGGACTGCCCAATAAATTAAGGCAAGAATTGGTTTACTCTACTAACAGTAGTATGCATGGCTTTTACTGATATATTTTGCTCTGGCAGCAGGCTAGCTTTCTGGTTGTTTCAAAATTGAATTTATTTCCAAATAATTTTCAGAGCTATCTGATTTTTTTAAGCAATTGTCTCTTCCATTATAAATTTAAACAACCTTGCTGCTACTTGCTTACGAAGTTTGCCTTTTGTGAATTTTTTGCAGTTTTTTAGAAAATTAGTTTGAGTCTATGAATGAAATCGAATAAGAAACTTAAATCTAATGAAATTTGAATTTATTTAGCGAAGTTAAATGGAACTGATATTAAAACACAATATTAGAACGAAAAATAGTTGGCAACAAAGGTGTTGAAAGAATGTCAGTTTTAAAATCATTTTGTGACAGCATTTACTCGTAAAATACGTGCTCTCATAATTAGAAGATTTTAAATTGTCCATCATCCAGCTCTCGCTGATCTTCGGACCAGTTTGATCCACTTGATTCGGTTTCGTCATCAGATTCGAGAGAGCAGTCAGTGCGGTAATTGGTTTTTGACTTTGCTGAACGGGGGCGATGGTTGTTCCGCTTTCGAGGCTGAGAATCCAACTGAATACTCGGTACTCGCTCGCTTTCTGGATTGGGAGCTCGGCTTTGCTGTCGCCGCTGGCGGCACTTCTCCCGCTGATAGTCGCGATGGTGTCTGTGACATTGGAAAGAAAACAAAAAATTACTGCATGCACATTTTATCTTACTGACAGTAGTATTTAATGCTTATCAATCATCGTATTCATCGTTCATTATTCAGTTTAGATACGTTTTTACTCACTAGGGAAAAAGAAGATGAATGGCTGTGTCTTTGCACGGCGCTGCCAGAAGCGGGACTTTGAGTCGCTGCCACCAGAGACTGTCTTTGCACGGCGCTGCCAGAAGCGGGACTTTGAGTCGCTGCCACCAGAGACTGTCTTTGCACGGCGCTGCCAGAAGCGGGACTTTGAGTCGCTGCCACCAGAGACTGTCTTTGCATGGCGCTGCCAGAAGCGGGGCTTGGAGTCGCTGCCACCAGAGACTGTCTTTGCACGGCGCTGCCAGAAGCGGGACTTTGAGTCGCTGCCACCAGAGACTGTCTTTGCATGGCGCTGCCAGAAGCGGGGCTTGGAGTCGCTGCCACCAGAGACTGTCTTTGCATGGCGCTGCCAGAAGCGGGGCTTGGAGTCGCTGCCACCAGAGACTGTCTTTGCATGGCGCTGCCAGAAGCGGGGCTTGGAGTCGCTGCCACCAGAGACTGTCTTTGCACGGCGCTGCCAGAAGCGGGACTTTGAGTCGCTGCCACCAGAGACTGTCTTTGCATGGCGCTGCCAGAAGCGGGACTTTGAGTCGCTGCCACCAGAGACTGTCTTTGCACGGCGCTGCCAGAAGCGGGGCTTGGAGTCGCTGCCACCAGAGACTGTCTTTGCACGGCGCTGCCAGAAGCGGGACTTTGAGTCGCTGCCACCAGAGACTGTCTTTGCACGGCGCTGCCAGAAGCGGGACTTTGAGTCGCTGCCACCAAAGACCGTCTTTGCACGGCGCTGCCAGAAGCGGGGCTTGGAGTCGCTGCCACCAGAGACTGTCTTTGTACGGTGCTGTCAGAAGCGGGGCTTTGAGTCTGGACTCCGGAAAGCAGCTGGCTTCCTGTGCGATGCGACCGCCCCTTTAATCGGTCACCGCCATGCTTTAGCTGCTGTCTGCAAGTATTTCTTACAGATTGTTCAGAGGGCCTGCCGGCTTCAGCGGTCGCGCCATAGATGAATGTGATTGCTTCTGTTAGGAAAAAAGTTGAAAGTTACTATGAATAGCATGCACTGTGCTCGACTAATTTCTTGATATTTAGCTCTAAAAGTCTCATTGAACGTTGATTAAGTAGACTTACTTTGGAAATGGCTGAGCAGAGTGCTCTGAAATCCAAGCTGCGCATCAGCAAGGTTGGTCGCAACTCCAGCAGCAACAGCTCGGCTTCGCATGTCTGACCCGATTAAATTAATAACCGCCTGCATCTCTTTCGACAAGCTCTCGTTAAGCATTGCCATTAAAGCATCGGACCACTTGTCTCGCTTGCATGAACGTAGCAGGCTCTTCTGTTTAGATTTTTACAGGTGAGAATACTTATAGATTGTTATTTCACAGTGATAGTACTAGTGCGCTTTGAGTAGTAGTTAGAGCATTTCTTCTAATGAAAAGAAAATAAAAAACTCAGTCATGAACTTACCAAAGTAGAAATATGTTCATTTGGATTGGAAGCGAATTGCACATATTTTTCCAAGGAGTTGATCGGCCAGAATGAAGGCTCAGAATTATCAGTTGGAATGTCAGCGCCAACCGGTTCCAAAAAGCGTAGCACGCTCTGCACTTCAGTGCGCATTGCGGTGATTTGTTTGGTCAAACCATTTTCTAATGCTTTCAATTCATTCTTGCGCATAGTAAGTTCGCGTAGGGCATATAAGGACAGAAACTTGATGCCTCTTGGACTTTCCAGCTCAAAGCTAACACCGGCTTGGATCTGCTCTTCTAGTTTTCTAAGAAAGCCAGAACCAAAATTAAAAGATGAAATGGTGGGAGGCGACTTAGGAATCGTCGATCGATCATCTGCTACGAACTCAGCTTCTATTTCAGCTTCCGCCTCAGCTTCCACCTCAGCTCCCATCTCAGCTTCCACCTCAGCTTCCGCCTCAGCTTCCGCCTCAGCTCCCATCTCAGCTTCCACCTCAGCTCCGATCTCAGCTTCCACCTCAGCTTCCACTTCAGCTTCCGCCTCAGCTTCCACTTCAGCTTCCGCCTCATCTTCCACTTCAGCTTCCGCCTCAGCTTCCACCTCAGCTTCCACCTCAGCTTCCACTTCAGCTTCCGCCTCAGCTTCCATATCGGCGTCTACGCCAGCTTCTGCTTCATCATCACTAATAGGAGGCATTGGCGCTAACTGTGCAATCGTAGGCGGATGTTGTTTAGGCAGCAAAGCTGGAGGTTGCAAACAGCGGCTGCTCTTATCTTCGAAGATTGCCTCGGAATCGGTGGCTGAGCCGTCTGACAGATTCTGTTTGGGATGGTTACGGCATGAGAAATTATCAAGTTAATGTCAGTTTTAAAGATTATTCTCACATTTAATTTCTTCCCTTTTCTTAAAAATTAGTTTAAAAGGTAAAACGGAGAAAACAAAGTTCTCGATAAAAATTATATCGGCTGTGCTTAATTTTACCTTAGTCTGGTAATGCCTTCGTGCTTTCTTCATGTCACGCTCCTGAAAGACTCTGGGTTGAACCAACTCGAGAATTCGGTTCAGTCGGGTCTTTTTGGCCACCAATTCACGCACAAAGCGGAAGCTCCCAGGCTCTAGGTTGTTGCTTAGTATTACCTTTAAATTAATGAGAAAATATGAGCGTACAAATATTAGATCGATTCAAGAATTTTAACATTTCAAATATCGTTGGGATCGGTTGCTTACCTGAATAATTAGAGCAGAGTAAAAACAGCCTTCATACAAGGCTTCACACTTCCACTTCTCAGTGGAGTCCCTCTTTTCTAACCATTCCTCTTCCTTAAGGTTTTGAAAGCCTTCAGGAAGCTTCAGTTCGCTTTCCGTGACCTCAACAATTTGACGGTCGTCTTTAAAGATCACTAAAAACTTCATTGTAGCATGCAGACTAGACTATGCTAGTGCAAAACTGAGTACCAAATAAAGCAAGAGTTTGGAGCTCACACTATAGTTTATGCTTATTTAATGATTCAGTGGTTTAGGTTGCTTCTAGAAGCAATTGTCTTCTATAGTTCTTCGAATGAAAGGCCGCCCTGGCTTTTCCAATTTCATTGGCCCTACCGTCCCCGCACCCATACCTGTCCAATCAGCGCGCACAAACCCCCAAAGGAATAGTTTTCAATTCTTCCCAGCTTTTGTTCATATACTTTCTTTAATACGAAATAAGCAATCGTAGTAATTACTTTATTACAACAGTCAACTATCATCAAAGTCTGATTCGGACGAAAACAATGACAAGGCATTTGAGGCGACAAGCAAATAAGGATTTGCTGGGCTTGTTCATGGAAGGAGAACAAGAAGCTTTGGAAGACATCGCACTGCAAGAGAAAAAAAGAAAAGTAGTCGAAGCAGATGATTCTGGGAGAGTCGCCGGTTTCATCGCTTCGGAGTCCTCTGTAGCAGAAGTCAATGAAGGTATGGATCCAGATCTTGGCAACGACAATGGCAGCTATCCTGATTTTGACGAGTTCGCGCGAGTTTGCAGCGATGAAGATGAGGAGATTGACAAGAAAGAGGATGACCGCTCTTTAGAAGATAAAATATTCGCCTTGCTGGTAGTCTACTTTTCTTGTTTCAACCTAAGTCGTGGATCTAAAAAATTCCTTGTTGATGGTCTAAGAGACATAGGCTTGCCTGCGCCGAAGTCTGTCAACTCTCTTGAGGCCGTCATCAATGCTGGCGATCCAACGGAAAAATTGGAGTCCATGGGAAAAGGCCATTTTCGCTACATTTCGATTCTGAAAAATCTAGAACTAATGTTTGATGTTTCGCAAAAACCAGCCGCACATGAAGCCAGAATATCTACAACACGATAGTGAAACTGAGAAGGCTTACAAAATTGAAGCCATCGTTAATTTTGACGGCTTGCCTTTGTACCGAGCAAGCCACTTCGGTCTTTGGCCCATACTAATGTCTATTCCCAGCGTATTCAGCAGACCTTTTCCAGTAGCCGTATGGGCTGGTTGTGGCAAGCCACCTCTGAATGATTATCTTCGACAATTTTGCGACGAGGCTAAACGTTTTCTTACGGGTCCCATAAAAATTATCGAAAATTTAAGCATCAGCTTTTCGACTATCCGATTTGTTTGCGATGCGCCTGCTCGAGCCTGGGTCTCAGTAACTCAAGGGCACATGTCGTACGTCGGTTGCATGTACTGCAGGGCTACTGGACCTTATACCGACAACAGAGTAACATTTTCAACGAGCGTCGGGGAGTCTCGTAGCAGCCAACAATACCGAGAGGGAAAGGAGTTTAACCAGGAAAATAAAAAAATCGCTCTATCACCCCTTCTAAATTTGCCTAACATTAGTTTTGTCGATGCTTTTCCCCCTGACTACCAGCATGCCGTCTGCCTTGGAGTCACAAGGAAGCTATTTTACCTATTTTTCGACAAATCTAATGGCAAGAAGTGTCTCGTCTATCCCGGTCCGATGAGCCTATTGGGCGACCGAATTACTATGGCTGCCGGTTGGACACCTTCAAACTTTCAACGAAGACCCCGGAAAATCGACTTGGAACTAAAGCACATGAAGGCTACTGAATTCAGACAGTACTTGCTGTACCTAGGACCTGTCCTCTTCAAAGGCATTTTAAATGAAGAAAGGTATAACCACTTTCTTTACCTCCATTTCGCCATTTACGCATACTCCAACGAAAGGTACTCCAAGTGGTGGACGCAGGCAAAAACTTGCATTGAAGTTTTTGTTGAACGGGCTGCCCATCTTTACGGCCAGAAGTTTATAAGTTTCAATCTTCACACTATTCTTCATTTGGATGAGTTTGTCCGAAAGCTAGGCAGTTTAAACAACTTTTCGACTTTCCCTTTCGAAAACTTTCTTGGATCTGTAAAGTGCCGCGTAAAGGTGACAAGGCACATGGCAGCGCATTCAGTTAAGCAGGTGCTCAGAGTTCGCGATCGCGATCTTCTGTTGAATGAGCAGCGCATTCCACCGTTGAAATTCAGCACAAAGCGAGGTGATAATTGTTGCATAATCGACAAAGTATGCGTCCTAATCGAAGCTGTAAGTGAAGCTAATCAAGTCACTGGCAGGATTTTACACCCAGTTGACAACATCTACGCCAACCCATATCCATCTTTGCGTCTGGGAATCGGCTTGTACAGGATGACATCTGGTGTTCTAACTGGCACACCTGAGCGAAAGTGCTGGATTTTGCCTGCGAATCTGCTTGCCAATCTTGCTGGAGCGGACAGGGATCCAGCAAGCCATTTTTTTGTCATTCCTCTGACAGGTGACTCCGAGGAGGCCTGATGTAGGACGCGTGAGTCGCAAGTGAGTACTAAAAATATCTTTCTCTGTTTTTTTTTATATCAATCCGATTTCCTTCTATCTCGATTCTCGTATTCCCTGTATTCTGCAATTATGCAATTTCTTCCTGAATATGTTCTCAGCTTCAACACGCAGACATGATTGTAGATTGTGAGTTAAATATTAGTATATTACGATGCATACTCGATCGCAAACTGCCATTTTATCTTTACTTTTAGGATCCGCAGTTTCACGAGTTTACTACAGGGGTCTGCAGGGGTCAGCAAACTCCAGCCTATGGGCCACATGCGGCCCGCAGTCTCTCTATCCGGCCCTCGGGTCCTTTCTAACTTCCCATGCCAATAACAATCCAGCCCGCTCAAGGTTTGCATCTCTTCTCAGCTTTTTTGCTAATAGGCGGAGACCCAGAAAAAATTGAAGGGGGGACCAAGCGAATCCTCGCCAAAAACAGAGCCTCCCCTCCGCCCCCCTCACGGGACTTTACCTTCCAGAATCCGCCCCCCCTCAAAAAATTTCTGGTTGCGCTACTGCTTGCTCCCTTCCTCTGACATCTCTCCTTTCGCCTCTCTCCTCTCTCCCCTTATCTCCCTTTTTTCTCTCATCTCGCCGCTCTCCTCTCTTCCCTCCTCTCACATCTCACATCTCTCCCTTCTCCCCTCCACTCTCCTCCTTCTGGCCCGCAGTCTTGAGCTAGATTCTCTATCTGGCACTTAAAGTAAAATAGTTAGCCAATCCCTGGCAAGGAATTTCGAACATTACAATGAGCAAAAGTTGACATTAACAAAATTTTGGCGGGCGCGTTGTGCCAAGCCTGAACAGCTTCTCTAGACAGCACTCTGTGCTCTCCAGAATTACTTGAACTGTTAGCAGTGGCGCAAGCAGAAATTTCTTATGTGGGGGGGGGGCGGATTCTGAAGGGTAAAGACCCAAGGGGGCGGAGGGGTGGCTCTGTATTTTGGTAAAAATGCGCTTGGTCCCCCTTTAATATAGCTTGGCAAACCTGATTGATTTTCCGGGATTTCCCCTGTCCTAGTTGTATTTCTCTAAAATTCTGGAAGATAAATCGAGATTCTAGATAACAGCTGCATCTAAGATTAGTTTGTTTTGCTATCGCATTGTACCGTACAATTAATTATTGAAAATTTTAAACCTTTGCTGGCATACGCATATGTTATCTTTGACCTTAATTGTTGTTTAATAGGAAAAGTATTACTGTATGGAGGTACATGTAGATATAGGCATTTCGACTGTCAACTGTCCACCCCATACAAGCATATGGCTTTCAAATAATTATGCAACCTTGTGCAAGGGTATGCCGCCTACTTACATGTAAAACTTTGAAATGAGTATTTATTTACGCCACTATCCAAGGGGGGGGGGCGCGGCCGCGGGAGACCGACAGCGGAGACCGCCACAATTTGCCCGCCAGACAATTTGCCCGCCGCCCTATTTCACCTTGAATAAAATGGCGATCAAATTGTGGCGGTCAAATGTACTCGTAGATGTAGTAGACCCGGCGGCCGCCCCCTTTGCCATGGCTAGACTTGCATATAAGGGGGGTAAATTTTGAGCTTACTTTGGCTTTTTAGGCCAAAACAAAAATTTGGGCAAATCTGCCCCCACTACTTTAAAAATCCTGAATTGACCACCAAATTGGACTCATCTAAATGAAAACTTAAGAATACAAGCAACATTGTACATGCACTAGTGCTTAAGTAGTGGAGTATTAAAAAATATATTTTTTGTTGCGTTGATTTTGAAGATCAAAAGGTATTACTTATAAGTAGGTAGGCTAAAACGCACACTTTTGCATTCACATCCAATTTCTGAAGTGTATGAAACTCAGAAAAATTTGCACGAGTCGCCTATACCCCACTTTGGAGCTTGCAGCAATTTTTTCAAAGAGATGGCTGCTCAAAGGGTTAAAAGTTCAAGTTAGCTATAGTATGAGGATTGGTCAATGCAAATAAATAATGAGCTCATTATACAAGAAAATAATTAATAAGGATATCAATAGTTCGCCCCACTGTCCACTGCACGTACTGAAAGGCGTACTGTCAGGTTTGAGCACAAAAACACCCGAAACTAAAAAAAATCAACTTTAAAAATTCTGCTCTTTACATAATTTCCTCACAAAAATATTTCATACGTACAAAGAAGAAAACCTACAAACTTTTATCTTGCGGGATGGGGCGTACCCTTGAGGGCCGCCGGGGCGCCGGCCTAGAGGGTACGCCCCAATTTTTCTAACCACTGGGATAGCCATATTTAATTCAACTATAAACTATTTATATTTATGTCCATAATTACATCTAATTTGGTAGTGATGCTTCGTTTATAAATAATAGAAAAATGAACGCTAACACCAACATATAATTAAATTATTATAGGGCCTAGCCAATGCGTATCAATACAACCAGTCATCTTTAGGGCTTGCATTCATGGTTCACAACAAAGAAACAAAGAAAATCAAAAACTGTATCAGGGCAATAGAAAAATGGGTTTGATCTGGTTGATAATTGTCGATTAAGAGATGAAAATAAATTAAATTATTAGGCCATCACACAGAACAAATAAACACAGAGCAAACAATATTAGCAAGAAGAGAGCTACAAATGCAAACTTATACCAACCCTAGAAAACTTTGAGCTGTAAACTGGCTCCTCCACCTAAAAGCTGACCATTCAAACTAGGTCCATGATGCCTAATGTATAAGGCTTCTAGCACTCTGAGTTTGCTATAAAATCTATATTTATCCAGAACAGTGAAAAGCTCAGTCAGCTCAAGGAGCCTATTCATGGCAATCAGTTCTAGAACCAGAATAAATTTGAGTTTTAGAACCAGAACCAGTGTGAAATGAGGAGCTTTGAACCCATTTTATGTTTGACAATCTTTACAATTTAATTTTATCATTCTTTACTTTGTTTCCTCTTGGTCTTGGATATGGCAAAAAAACTGAATAATTATATAACAAATTGATAAAAAATTGATGATTTCAAATAGATTTTACTGTTAAAGTATAAACATGACAACAGTTTGAAAAAAAATTCTCGAATCATATTCTAGAACTAGTACATTGTTCCAGAACTGATTCTGTTTTTCAAACCATTGATATGAAGAGCATCAAACTTTCCATTTTTCGAACTGGCAATATGAAGAGGTTCTTCATATTGCTTGTTCTGGTTCTAGAACCAGAACCAATTTGTAAAGTATAACTTGTTGTCTCCTTAACTAGAGGGATATACTTGCTATAAACTCTTAATTATTGAATGAAAATTGCCAAGAAGAAAGTGAAAAATTGTGCAAAGTGAGGCTGTAAGGCAGTCAAATATCAACAGAGTTAAATAGTTATACTGCTGTTTTCCTTGGAAGATCCGAACCGATTCCGGTTCTGGAATTGGTAATGTGAAAAGGCTTGAAGAGACAACAAGCATTGCAACTAAGCAAATGATAGTAGTAGTAGTAGTAGTAGTAGTAGTAGTAGTAGTAAGTTGGCTCAGGCAAGAAGCCTGTTTGGCCAGTATATTTCTGTGTATTTAAGATATTTTAGCATTAGTTGTTTAATTACGATTAAGTTCAAAAGGTTAAATTTGTTCAAAAGGTTAAATTTTTTTTACGAGTTACGATATTTGTAAAATTATTAAGGTATTTGAAAGAGCGTTTTTTGTAGAAAGATGTAGTATTTTGCAAGCGCGCAATATTTCAAAGCGTGAAAAACGAACATGAACAAACTTCGAAAGAACTTTACGTTTAACGAATAACGACGATTTAAATAGGTATTAGATAGGAAACTAATTAAATACTAATTAAATGCTAATTAAATAGGAAATTAAAAAGACAGTAAATGAATAAACAAAAGAAAAGCGGATTTATTACACTGCTGATATGTCTGTTTCAGTTTGCATAACTGTTTTAGCTATTCATGACTTCATATATTTTAGCTACACCAGTGAGCTCTTTTCTGACTCTTTTTTCATTTGTAGCATATCCTAACTTGTGTACTTGCTTGTCATTTAAGAGGTACTGACAGAAGTATTTTTTTCTGATCTTTTCAGTTTGTGGACATTCGGTCAAGTAGTGTAGGATATCGGAACCATTTCTCGCTCCACACAGTCTACATGCTTCATGAGAGAAAATGTTGGGTGTAATTTCGCATATCAGTTTTAGGAGGGTTGTTAGGAATTTTTTGTTTCTAAAAGTGCATGGAAAGTAATCTGAAAGGTCGGGCCTGCAGAT
The DNA here is from genome assembly GCA_002269645.1 of Macrostomum lignano. NCBI lineage: Eukaryota > Metazoa > Platyhelminthes > Macrostomidae > Macrostomum > Macrostomum lignano. The sequence continues at coordinate 27,870 of NIVC01004090.1, read as the reverse complement.
TTTTTTGTAGAGATAGGCGTTTTGATCGTGCACGCACAGTCAGAGTTCTTCGAAGTTAATCAAAATTTCTTTTCAAATAATTTTAAGTCAGGAAATGAATTTTTTACTTAATCTTCGGTTGAAACTTAAAAGAAAAACTTTTTTTAAATAAAACAGAGTTTTAATAAAAATATTTTTGTTGTAGTAGGTATACGAAGCATTTACATTTTAAATTCCAGGTTTTCCACGAAACAAATGTTATCTAAAATTTGAATTATGGCATATGCAGAGGACGAAACAGTCTAATTTTGTTGCATTCTTCTAAAAACATAATTCCTGAGCATAATTTGTGTTGTTTAGATAGTGTACCTTTAAATAACATAACTAGGTATTTGATTTTGTAGCTTTTTATCATGTCATGATCGAGCATTTTTTGTTAACAAAATATTATACCCTTTAGACAAATTGTCTCTAGTTTAGGAAGTAGTATTTTAACTAGAAATAAAATTTTTCATAAAAAATAAAAAATATTTTTATCATTAACCCATTCAAACAAGTAACCAACAAAATTTAAAACTTAGTTAATATTGTTTCACTAGACAAAGTTTTGTAAATCTAAATTGCACTTTTAATATTTTTTAATGTTCTATTAAACTAGGTTTTTATGCTTTAGAAGCTAAAGAGATTGTTATGTATATGATTGTTTTGTTGATTGAGCAGTTACTATGTTTTTCAAGTATTATTCATAGTGAACATGACTTCAAAAATTAGTAGGAAATTTATAATTATTAATTTAAAACATTTGACATTTTGGTACAATACAAGGTATATTGCAAAAGTTTCTAGACTAATAAAAATAATAAGACTATTGCTTGCCCTAAGTACAAATTGCATCTAATTCTTCTATTCAGTTGGGGAGAAAGTTCCCGCGGTTTCTAGAACTTTCTGTTAAACTGAGTTTTTTTAAACAAAAAGCCAATTAAGAAATAAAATAATCACCATCACAATCGATCACCTTCTGCCATTTTTCGGGCAGACTCATAATACCGTCACTGTAAAATTTCTCTGGCTTTGAAGTGAAAAAGTTGTTCAGCTAGTTATCGAGCTCTTCATCATCAGCAAAGGTTTTGTTGTTCAAGGCGTTGGCCAGAGACAAAAACAGGTGATAGTCGCTTGGTGCCAAGTCTGGTGAATACGGTGGATGGGGCACCAATTCCCAGCCAAGGTCCAGTAGCTTTTGGCGAGTCACCCTAGCAGTGTGTGGACGAGCGTTATCATGGAGGAATCGTACTGGGCCATGGTTCGGACGCTTCTGTGCAATGGCGGCGGCCAATCGGTCCAGCTGTTGGCAGTATAGGTTGGCCGTAATCGATGTGTTGGGTGGCAGCAGTTCATAGTAGATGACGCCCTTGCAGTCCCACCACACGCACAGCATGACCTTGCGTGGGTGGAGTCCGGCCTTTGGCTGCAGCTCAGGCGTCGCGTCAGCATCAACCCATAATCGTCGATGTTTGATGTTGATGTACAGGCACCACTTTTCATCGCCCGTAACGATGGACTTCAGCCAGTTGTGCATGCACCTGTAGGAGAGGAGAGAAGTGGCCACCTCTGCCCTGCGCTCCTTGTCCCAATCTGACAATTGGTGGGGTACCCATTGTGCCAGCTTGTATACCTTGCCCAGCTGATGCAAATGACTGGTGACCGTTTTATGGTCTACATCAAGGACTTGCGCTAACTCATGCGTGGTTTGCCGAGGGTCAGCCTCTACGAGTGTGCGCAGCCGGTCGTCATCAACCTCGGAGGGACGACCTGACCGGGGCAAATCTTTGAGGTTAAAATTTCCCTGGCGAAACCGCGCAAACCAGTCCTGGGCAGTGCGTTCAGACACGGTACCCGCACCAAATGCAGCGTTGATGCGACGGCTGGATTCTGTGGCTGACAGTCCAGATTTGAAGTCGTAGAGCAGGAGACCACGAATATAGGCCCGAGAGAGATCCATAATGCTGGTGACTAGTGAGTAATCTCTTTGGTTTAAATAGCATGTTAGAATCACACACACCCACCCTCAATATATACCCACACAGCCGGGCTCTGGAATGTTCCAGAAAGTTCTTAGACAGAAAGTTCTAGAAACCGCGGGAACTTTCTCCCCAACCAAATAAAATCTGTTTATAACTAGCCTAGCTATAAATTTATCCAAAATCTAAAAAGTGAGGGGATGACCAACAAATATTTTAGCTCTTAAATTTTGGGTCTAAGAAGAGTCAATGCCATTTTATCATGGGATGCCAATGATAGGATAAAATAGTAATGTAGACTTTTGATAAGGTGGTGCCTTACATTTGGTATTCATGCTCTTGATCAAACATTACATAATTAACTTGTCACCAATGTTGCTGTGTTTCTTGATCCAGCTGCTAAGGCTTGAGTATAGGTCAGGACAAATGACTAGAATGCACTAGCAATCAACCTATAAACACATCTGGCAACATAAGTGACAATGACAGTAATTGATAGCTGTGAAAAATCATGTTTAGCAACCATAACCCAGTTATTTCTAATCATTGATAACTTTAAACAAACATGTTCAGATGTATAGCATAGTAAAATGTAGTTCATTATTTGATAATTTCAAGTTGCAGCCTAATCAGAAACTACTTGTATTCAGGGCAAGCAATAGTCCAAAAATTTAGCAACATCTTTCGTTGATAGGCGACTTATGGTTTAACTTAATATTTAGTGTCCCTTAGCTATTTTGTAGTATTTAATGAATAAATTGCATATTTCATGTTAAGCCTGAAACCACAATGGCACAGAGTCTGGACTACCACATGAATAAGGCCCTTAATGGACCATACAACTACATTTGCCAGGCTGGTGGCAAGCAGATTCGAGGCAAGCTCTTCAAAGTAAGTTTGCTGATAATTGTAACAATTGTATTTCACTTTTAGCTAAGAAAACAGCCCCTGCTTTTATTACTGGATTTTTTAACTTAAATTTCAGGCCTTTAATCACTGGTTGAATGTAAGCGAAGAAGTTATGTCGGTGATCTCGGAGATCGCTGAGATGCTGCACAATTCCTCTCTGATGTGAGTCCGCTCTGTGATGAAGCTGCTATTCTTTTTTGTTGTGGAGGCCAAAGTAGCTCTACGCCAAAGCAAATTATTTAATTTAGGACTCTTGCACAAAAACTTGCTTGGGACTTGCCTCTAAGGCGCATATTGCGTACATTGGCATCTAGCAAAAACTTGCCTCTAAGGCGCATATTGCGTACATTGGCATCTATCAAAAACTTGCCTCTAAGGCGCATATTGCGTACATTGGCATCTATCAAAAACTTGCCTCTAAGGTGCATATTGCGTACATTGGCATCTATCAAAAACTTGCCTCTAAGGCGCATATTGCGTACATTGGCATCTAGCAAAAACTTGCCTCTAAGGCGCATATTGCGTACATTGGCATCTATCAAAAACTTGCCTCTAAGGTGCATATTGCGTACATTGGCATCTATCAAAAACTTGCCTCTAAGGCGCATATTGCGTACATTGGCATCTATCAAAAACTTGCCTCTAAGGCGCATATTGCGTACATTGGCATCTAGCAAAAACTTGCCTCTAAGGCGCATATTGCGTACATTGGCATCTATCAAAAACTTGCCTCTAAGGTGCATATTGCGTACATTGGCATCTATCAAAAACTTGCCTCTAAGGCGCATATTGCGTACATTGGCATCTATCAAAAACTTGCCTCTAAGGCGCATATTGCGTACATTGGCATCTAGCAAAAACTTGCCTCTAAGGCGCATATTGCGTACATTGGCATCTAGCAAAAACTAGCAATCAGCGCCCCCGTTGGGGAGCCAACAAAGAATGGAATGAAAAAACTGAATAAAATACTCCTACATGTAGCTTCTGACCTCTCACCCTTGATATCAGCAATCCCCCCTTAGCCTCAATACCACATCGATTCTCCCCTGTCAGCCTCGACATCTCAGCAATTCCCCCAATCACAGTAAGCCTCGACATCTCAGCAATTCCCCTAATCACAGTAAGCCTCGACATCTCAGCAATTCCCCTAATCACAGTAAGCCTCGACATCTCAGCAATCCCCGTAAGCCTTGACATCTTAGCCTTACGTGCACATTTGGGCTCAGGGGTCAGCAGAATGCATAGCTGCGGATCACTGTTACGGGCTTCACTATTATAAACTGAGTGACTAAATTGCAACTCGCGCTCAGAATTGACGACATCGAAGACAGCTCCGAGCTGCGCCGCGGCGTGCCCGTCGCCCATCACGTGTTCGGCCTGCCGCTCTCCCTGAACAGCGCCTGCTACATGTACTTCAAGGCGCTGGACACCGCGCTGCGCCTGCCCGACAGCCGGGTGCCGCGCGTCTTCACTGACCAGATGCTGGTGCTGCACCGCGGCCAGGGACTCGACCTGTACTGGCGGGACACCTACACCTGCCCCACCCTGGAGCAGTACCAGGAGATGGTGCGCATGAAGACTGGCGGCCTCTTTGGCCTGGGCATCCGCCTCATGTGCCTCTTCTCTGGCGATTGCGGCGCGGCCAGGGAGACCGACCTGCTGCGCATGGCCGACCTGCTGGGGGTGTTCTTCCAGGTGAGACTGGGCTGGGAGTGTGTTCTTCCAGGTGAGACTGGGCTGGGAGTGTGTTCTTCCAGATGAGACTGGGCTGGGAGTGTGTTCTTCCAGGTGAGACTGGGCTGGGAGTGTGTTCTTCCAGGTGAGACTGGGCTGGGAGTGTGTTCTTCCAGGTGAGACTGGGCTGGGAGTGTGCTCTTCCAGGTGAGACTGGGCTGGGAGTGTGTTCTTCCAGGTGAGACTGGGCTGGGAGTGTGTTCTTCCAGGTGAGACTGGGCTGGGAGTGTGTTCTTCCAGGTGAGACTGGGCTGGGAGTGTGCTCTTCCAGGTGAGACTGGGCTGGGAGTGTGCTCTTCCAGGTGAGACTGGGCTGGGAGTGTGTTCTTCCAGGTGAGACTGGGCTGGGAGTGTGCTCTTCCAGGTGAGACTGGGCTGGGAGTGTGCTCTTCCAGGTGAGACTGGGCTGGGAGTGTGCTCTTCCAGGTGAGACTGGGCTGGGAGTGTGCTCTTCCAGGTGAGACTGGGCTGGGAGTGTGTTCTTCCAGGTGAGACTGGGCTGGGAGTGCTCTTCCAGGTGTACCAGTATGTGGGTGAAGCAGTCGGTGGGTGAAGCAGCCTTCCCGGACGCTCACCATTTGAAATGGAACATCTCCCCAGGTCCGTGACGACTTCGCGAACCTGATGTCGGAGGAGTACCATGACAACAAGTCGTTCTGCGAGGACCTGACGGAGGGCAAGTACAGCTACCCGATCGTGTGGGCCATCCAGAACTGCCCTGACGACGATCAAATCTCGTCGGTGCTGCGTCAGCGAACTCGCGATGTTGAAGTGAAAAAGTTCTGCGTCAGGCACCTGCGCAGCCTGGGCGCCCTGGACCACACGGTGCAGTTCCTCCGGCAGCTGGAGGCCCAGCTGATGCAGCTGCTGGACTCGCTCAGCCCGGACAATGCGCTTCTCAGGGAGCTCGTTCTTGAGCTGGCTAAGCTGTATGCTAATGCGTGATGATGGAGCTCTCCGAGCGCTTCCTATCCAGACTCTGGAGTTCCTTGCAGCTATGGAGTTTCTTAGAGCTAATAAAGGGGGAATTGAAGAATGCATGGTTGAGAAGGCCATCATAGGATTAGCACTCAGTTGCCAATGTTTATGCTAGGATTTTTACCACCCGAACATTATCCAGGCAAAGTCAGGAATAAATATTTGAAAGCAGTGTAGGTCTTGAATGCAAATGTGCAACGAACAATTTTTACACTCTGTGGGTATAGAAATGTTCTGACACTCCTACTGATAAGGATAAACTGTGCCTATGAGCATTAAGGAAAAAACCCTCTGTTAGCTCTTCTTACTCTTGTGTTTTAATAGTATTTATTACAGGTGTTGTTTTTTATCAACGGTAAATATTGATTTTTTACCGTTTTACCGTCAATGGTGATTTTTGATCAAATCAAGTCTCGGCGCCAGTCTGCTATCCGGCTGCTTGCTCCGCTCTTTCTCTGTGTGCTTTGTGGGTGACGGCCCGCCCTCTGCCCGCTTTCATGTCGCTTCGCTTCTGTTCTCCATGTTTGCTTCATGTTTGCTGTGGGCGCCAATTATACAGGGGCAATTTTTTTCAATTTTACAGCTCATTTCACAGCTGAACTGCGGCTTTGGCTTTGCTTATTTGCGCTGGATCAGTCAGCACCTTTTCTTGTAATGATGACACTTTCCTCGTTGTTGGGCCTTCTGAGCCTGCCTCTCCGCCCCCTGATCAGTCCCTGCATCTGCTCTCCGCTCCCTGATCAGTCTCTGCATCTGCTCTCCGCTCCCTGATCAGTCTATGCATCTGCTCTCCGCCCCCTGATCAGTTCCTGAATCTGTCTCTCCGCTCCCTGATCAGGCCCTGCATCTGCCTCTCCGCCCCCTGATCAGTCCCTGCATCTGCCTCTCCGCTCCCTGATCAGTCTATGCATCTGCTCTCCGCCCCCTGATCAGTTCCTGAATCTGTCTCTCCGCTCCCTGATCAGGCCCTGCATCTGTCTCTCCGCTCCCTGATCAGGCCCTGCATCTGCCTCTCCGCCCCCTGATCAGTCCCTGCATCTGCCTCTCCGCTCCGTGATCAGTCCCTGCATCTGCCTCTCCGCTCCGTGATCAGTCCCTGCATCTGCCTCTCCGCCCCCTGATCAGTCCCTGCATCTGCTCTCCGCTCCCTGATCAGTCCCTGCATCTGCCTCTCCGCCCCCTGATCAGTCCCTGCATCTGCCTCTCCGCCCCCTGATCAGTCTATGCATCTGCCTCTCCGCTCCCTGATCAGTCCCTGCATCTGCCTCTCCGCCCCCTGATCAGTCCCTGCATCTGCCTCTCTGCTCCGTGATCAGTCCCTGCATCTGCCTCTCCGCTCCGTGATCAGTCTTTGCATCTGCCTCTCCGCCCCCTGATCAGTCTATGCATCTGCCTCTCCGCTCCCTGATCAGTCCCTGCGTCTGCCTCTCCGCTCCCTCAGTTTCAGCTGTCAGATGTCAGGCCCGCCAGCCCGCTGACAGCTCTTCCACAATCCTGATATGGCAGCGGCCGGCGCAGAGCAGCGGCACTTCGTTCTCTGCGGCCGCTACCCGTGGGAGGTCCTGGCCTCGGACTGCGGGCCGCAGAGCAACTCGACCTCGCCCGACCTCGGCTTCTGCTTTGAGCAGCTCTGCCTGCAGCTGCCCTGCCAGCTCGGCTTCCTGCTGGCGGTGCTCGGCATCGCCCTGCGCCTCGGCTTCGGCGACAGCGGCGGCGGCTTCCGCGGCGATGTCGACCAGCCGCTCCTGGCTGAACCGCGCTGGGACGACGGCCGCGCCATCCGGCAGCAGCGCTGGCACCCCCTGCTGCGCCTGCGCGCCCTGCTGGCCGCCGCCCTGCTGCTGGCCTGCACTGCACGGCTCGGCTCGCTGGTGTACTTCGGCGCGGTCATTGACGAGCTGCCCGCCTTCATCAACTCGGTGCTCGGCGTCATGCTGTGGTTCGCCGCCGCCATCGCCAACGCCCTGCACGCCTCCCAGCCCGCCGGGGCCCGCCGCCTGCGAACCACTCGCTACCCCCTCGCGGCGCTGCTCCCCCTGCTCTGCCTGGTGACAGTGGCGTTCCTGGAGTCCCGCAGTCTGCAGCAGCAGCCCGAGCGGCTGCCCCAGCTGGAGCAGCGCGTGGCTGTGGCCGTGCACTTCGCCACCGCCGTGCCGCTGTTTCTCTACGCGCTGACGCAGACACCGGCGCCCCGGCTGTCCGCCAAGAAGCCGCGAGCGGGCGGGGGGTACCGCACCTTTTCCACGGTGAGCTGACAGGTGGGCGGGGGGGAGGGTACCGCACCTTTTCCACGGTGAGCTGACAGGTGGGCGGGGGGGAGGGTACCGCACCTTTTCCACGGTGAGCTGGCAGGCGGGCGGGGGGAGGGTAACCGCACCTTTTCCACGGTGAGCTGGCAGGCGGGCGGGGGGAGGGTAACCGCACCTTTTCCACGGTGAGCTGGCAGGCGGGCGGGGGGGAGGGTAACCGCACCTTTTCCACGGTGAGCTGGCAGGCGGGCGGGGGGGAGGGTAACCGCACCTTTTCCACGGTGAGCTGGCAGGCGGGCGGGGGGAGGGTAACCGCACCTTTTCCACGGTGAGCTGACAGGTGGGCTGGGGGTACCGCACCTTCTCCACAGTGAGCTGGCGCGCTGCTACTACTGATTGTGTACACACCAGTAGTTGCGTACGCGTTTGAGCTTCTGAACTGCGATACTTTGCAAAAAGTGGCTGCAATTGCCTTCATTCAATCGCTAAGCCGGCTGCTGATCTCCCCGCCATGCCGAACCGCAGCCTGAAACCCCCGGCGCCGGCCTGCTCAGCGACCTGCTGTTTCTTTGGCTGTCGCCGCTGATGCAACGCGCCGCCGACGCCGCGGCCGCAGCCGCTGGATCCTCCGACGGCCCGGCCGGCGGCGCCATCGACGGTCCGGACGACCTGCCGGAGTTGCCGCCGGCGCTGCTTGTCGCCTCCGTTGAGCACCGCGTCGGCCTGGACGACCCGCGCCTCGGCTGCCGCGCCGGCGGCTTCGTCCAGCAGCCCCTGCGCGGCGCCTCCATCAACGAGGACGCGCTGACCGAATCGGCCGACCAGCTGGCCGGCCCGGCAAGCGTGGCCGTCATCACTCAGCCTTGGCGCTGCGCCGAGACGCCGCCGAAGCCGCCGCTGGCGCGCCGGCCGCTCCTGGCGCTGCTCCGCGCCGCTTTCGGCGTCGAATACGCCGGCCTTGGCGCCCTGAAGCTGTTCGCCGATGTCTGCGCCTTCTGCGGCCCGCTGGCGCTCAACTGGTTCGTCGGCTTCTTGGAGGCGACGCCGGGTCAGCGCGGGCCCGACTGGTGGGGCGGCGTCTGCGTGGCCGCCCTCGTGTCCTCCACGCTGCTGGCCGCCGCCGCCTCCACGGCCTTCAACTACCGCACCGGCCTGCTGGTGCTGAAGGCCCGCAGCGCCTTGGCTTCTCTTGTTTACAGGTGAGACGCGCCGCCCCAGCTGTGGAAGTGGCACTGCAGCTGTGGGAGTGGCACTGCAGCTGTGGGAGTGGCACTGCAGCTGTGGGAGTGGCACTGCAGCTGTGGGAGTGGCACTGCAGCTGTGGGAGTGGCACTGCAACTGAGGGAGTGGCACTGCGACTGAGAGAGTGGCACTGCAACTGAGGGAGTGGAAATGCAACTGAGGGAGTGGAAATGCAACTGAAGGAGTGGAAATGCAACTGAGGGAGTGGAAATGCAACTGAGGGAGTGGCACTGCAACTGTTTACTTTTTTACTTTTACTTTTACTTTTACTTTTACTTTTACTTTTACTTTTACTTTTTTACTATTCTGCATGTTTCCTAACAGTTTAATCAATCACTTCTAGGACCATTTTAATCAGTTTAGGTCAGTTACTGTATATCAGGTAACTGCAACTGAGGGAGTTGAAATGCAACTGAGGGAGTGGAAATGCAACTGAGGGAGTGGAAATGCAACTGAGCGAGTGGAAATGCAACTGAGCGAGTGGAAATGCAACTGAGGGAGTGGCACTGCAACTGAGGGAGTGGCACTGCAACTGAGGGAGTGGCACTGCAACTGAGGGAGTGGCACTGCAACTGAGGGAGTGGGAATGCAACTGAGGGAGTGGAAATGCAACTGAGGGAGTGGAAATGCAACTGAGGGAGTGGAAATGCAACTGAGGGAGTGGAAATGCAACTGAGGGAGTGGCACTGCAACTGAGGGAGTGGCACTGCAACTGAGGGAGTGGGAATGCAACTGAGGGAGTGGAAATGCAACTGAGGGAGTGGAAATGCAACTGAGGGAGTGGAAATGCAACTGAGGGAGTGGAAATGCAACTGAGGGAGTGGAAATGCAACTGAGGGAGTGGAAATGCAACTGAGGGAGTGGAAATGCAACTGAGGGAGTGGAAATGCAACTGAGGGAGTGGCACTGCAAGTGTGGGAGTGGCACTGCAAGTGTGGGAGTGGCACTGCAAGTGTGGGAGTGGCACTGAAACTGTAGTTGTTGCACTGCCACTTTTTAATTGCGAAATGTGCGTCTGATCATGATGGGTGAACTGAGTTGGAAGTCTCCGTCATCTGTAAGCGAGCCCTCTAATCCAGACACTTTTTAACCGTCCCTGATGACCCCAGGAAGACGCTGAACGTCCCTGTATCCGCAATGGGGCAGTACAGCTCTGGCCAGGCGCTGAACTTTCTATCAACCGATGCGGATCGCATCGTGAATTTCTGCCCCAGCTTCCACCAGCTTTGGTCCATGCCGCTGCAGATTGTCGTTGTCACCGCTTTGCTGTGGTACCAGGTGCGTGGCTTTGAGCTTGCGTGTTTGTTTTTCAAGTCAATTGGAATGCTTTTCCAGCTTTTTTAGGTCAGTTTAGTTTGTTTTTTTTTACTATTCTGCATGTTTCCTAACAGTTTAATCAATCACTTCTAGGACCATTTTAATCAGTTTAGGTCAGTTACTGTATATCAGGTAAGTCAGCTTTAGGTCAGTGCAGTCAGCTTCAGCCTACTTTAGTCAGTTTTAGATCAGTTTAGTCAGTTTTAGATCAGTTTAGTCAGTTTTAGTTCAGTTTAGTCCTTTTTAGATCAGTTTAGTCAGTTTTAGATCAGTTTAGTCAGTTTTAGATCAGTTTAGTCACATTTAGATCAGTTTAGTCCTATTTAGATCAGTTTAGTCAGTTTTAGATCAGTTTAGTCAGTTTTAGATCAGTTTAGTCAGTCTTAGATCAGTTCAGCCAGTTTTAGGTCTGTTTAGTCAGTTTTAGATCAGTTTAGTCAGTTTTAGGTCAGTTCAGCCAGTTTTAGGTCTGTTTAGTCAGTTTTAGATCCGTTTAGTCAGTTTTAGGTCAGTTTAGTCAGTTTTAGATCAGTTTAGTCAGTTTTAGATCAGTTTAGTAAGTTTTAGGTCAGTTTAGTCGGTTTTAGATCAGTTTAGTAAGTTTGAGATCAGTTTAGTCAGTTTTAGGTCAGTTTAGTCAGTCTTAGATCAGTTTAGTCAGTTTTAGGTCAGTTTAGTCAGTATTAGATCAGTTTATTCGGTTTGAAAACCTAAATATAAAGTCACCATGGCAACCAAATCGCAGGTGGGTTGGGTCTGCCTTGTCGGCCTGGCCTTTACGCTGCTGCTGCTGCCCGTCAACCGGCTCATCGCTGTCAAGATCGAGCAGCAGAGCGCAGCCATGATGAAGCACAAGGACCGGCGGGTGAAGCTGACTGGCGAGGTGCTGCGCGGCATCCGGCCGGTGAAGCTCTGGGCCTGGGAGGAGGCCCTGCGGCGCCGCATTCGCCACCACCGGCGTCGGGAGCTGCGCGCCCTCAAGTGGCGCAAATACCTGGACGCGCTCTGTGTGTACTTTTGGGCGGCAACGCCGGTGGCCATCTCGCTGCTCACCTTTGTGGCCTACTCGTTGCTTGGCAACCCGCTGACCGCGGCCAAGGCTTTCACCTGCATCGCCCTGTTCGGCATGTTGATCACCCCGCTGAACGCCCTGCCCTGGGTGGTCAACGGCCTCATGGAGGCTCGGGTGTCCCTGCGCCGGGTTGACAACTTCCTGCGCTGCCGGGAGATGCCGCCGCAGTCCGAGGCGGGTGAGTGGATTGTGTCTGCGGGTTGTCTGCGGGTTGTCTGCGGGGTTGTGTCTGCGGGTTGTCTGCGGGGTTGTGTCTGGGGGTTGTCTGCAGGGTTGTCTGCAGGGTTGTGTCTGCGGGGTTGTGTCTGCGGGGTTGTGTCTGCGGGGTTGTGTCTGCGGGGTTGCGCTGTGGGGTTGCGTCTGCTGGGTTGTGTCTGCGTGGATGTGTCTGCAGGGTTGAGTCTGTGGCGTCGTGTGTGCTGGGTTGTTTCTGCGGGATTGTGTCTGCGAGGTTGCCCGCTAGATCGGCACGTGTGCAGCCACATCAGCGAATTCCATCAGAATTTCGAACCCCCCCCCAACCCTGCTTCAGCCGTAGCCTGGAGCGACAGCCACATCGAGCTTTTCGACGCCTCCTTTGCCTGGAAAGAGGCGGAGCAGAAGCAGCAGCAGCCGCCTGACGCTGCCGACAGCCCTCAGGACTTCTTCCGCTTGCAGGAGCTGACGCTTAAAATTGCCAAGGCAAGCCCATGACGACCTGGCTAGATTGCGTACCTCATTATTGTTGACTTATTTCCCAAAATTATCCCCAACCTGCAGGGCCAGTTTATCGGCATTGTGGGGCCCGTTGGGTCGGGAAAATCTTCCCTACTGCTGGCTGTGCAGCGGGAGCTGCGGAAACTCAACGGAGACCTGCGGCACTCCGAGCTGCTGCACTGCGGAGAGGGCGGCGAAGGTGAAGCGTTCGACTGTCTTGAGTTTGGGCATTTGAGTCATGACACACTGCAGCTCCCTCAGTGACACACTGCAGCTCCCTCAGTGACACACTGCAGCTCCCTCAGTGACACACTGCAGCTCCCTCAGTGACACACTGCAGCTCCCTCAGTGACACACTGCAGCTCCCTCAGTGACACACTGCAGCTCCCTCAGTGACACACTGCAGCTCCCTCAGTGACACACTGCAGCTCCCTCAGTGACACACTGCAGCTCCCTCAGTGACACACTGCAGCTCCCTCAGTGACACACTGCAGCTCCCTCAGTGACACACTGCAGCTCCCTCAGTGACACACTGCAGCTCCCTCAGTGACACACTGCAGCTCCCTCAGTGACACACTGCAGCTCCCTCAGTGACACACTGCAGCTCCCTCAGTGACACACTGCGAATCCCTTAGTGACACTGCGCCTCCTTCACTGACTCCAGTCTCTGAGCTTTGATTCCTCCACTCCGCAGGCGGCGGCATCGCCTACGTCTCCCAGGAGCCGTGGCTGCAGCGCGGCAGCGTGCAGGACAACATCCTGTTCGGCGCAGAGTTGGAGCCCGACTGGCTCAGCGCCGTTATCCGCGCCTGCGGCCTCCAGGCCGACCTGCCCGACTTGCCGCGCGGCCTCCACACTGAGGTTGGCGAAGGCGGGCAGTCGCTCAGCGGCGGTCAGCGGGCGCGAGTGGCCCTCGCCAGGGCGGTCTACCAGCGCGCAGAGGTGTACCTGCTGGATGACCCTCTGGCCTCAGTGAGTTTGGGTGTCAGGATGGTTTCACCGGTTGGTCCTTGACACAGTATTGCTGGTTTACCTGTTCACTGGTTGGATCTTCCACCTGTTCACTGGTTGGACCATTCACCTGTTTACTAGTTGGACCATTCACCGGCTCACTGGTTGGACCATTCACATGTTCACTGGTTGGAGCATTCACCTGCTCACTGGTTGGACCATTCACCTGTTCGCTGGTTGGAGCATTCACCTGTTCATTGGTGGGCCATTCACCTGTTCATTGGTGGGCCATTCACCTGTTCATTGGTGGGCCATTCACCTGTTCATTGGTGGGCCATTCACCTGTTCATTGGTGGGCCATTCACCTGTTCATTGGTGGGCCATTCACCTGTTCATTGGTGGGCCATTCAGCTGGCCGGTTTGCTGATTTCTTTATTTCCCTTCCCACCCGGCCGCACCAGGTGGACGCCCGCACCGCCTCGCGCCTGGTCGAGCGCTGCTTCCTGGGCCTGCTGCGGGATCGCACCCGCGTCCTCGTCACGCACCGCACAGGCTACCTGGCCGGCGCCGACTGGGTCTTCATCCTTGCCGACGGCCGCGTAGTGGACGGCGGCCCGCCCGCCCGCGTCTTCGGCTCCCGCGTCGGCAATGAGGACCGGCCGCAGCCTCCAGCCGCCGCTCCCGCCGCCACCACCGCCGACGAGGACGCCGCCGCGGACACGGACGCAGACGCTGATATCGACCTTGGCGACGATCCCGACGCTGCTTCCGGCCTGCGGCTGCCGCGCCGACGTCGTCGCACGACGCTCGAGGACAGCGGCGGCGAGGCCGACCAGCTGATCTGCCTGACCGACGGCTCCGACGCCGCTGCCAACGTCCGCGCTGATCCTGCGGCAGCCGACGACGAGGCCGCCGCCGATGGCACCGCTGCTGACGCTGAAGCTCGCGAGTTCGGCTCGGTGGACTCTGCAGTGTACCTGGCCTACGCCCACAGCGTCGGCTGGCTGCTGGCCGCCGCGGTGCTGCTCAGCCTGGTGCTCATGCAGGTGCGGCGGAGCTTCATCGACCTTGGAAACATGCCATTCAATGTGACCGCCAAGCCCAAACTCACTTCAAACTAGCTCATAAATCCCGCAAACCCAAAAGCCAATTTCTTAGAAATCATGTTTTGTGTCAGCTAGCCATATGAGCGAGACTATAGCAAATTTACTTGTATATAGCACAGAGCATCAGCCAGTTCCTAGTCCAAAGTTCGCCGGCTTTGTGCAGTCGTGCGGGCACATTCACAATATTTTGGCTTAGACCCACCTTTCCGAAACCATAAACTCTCAACCTACTTTGCAGAGAACATAAACCCCCAACCTACTTGCCAGAGGCCATAAACCCCCAACCTACTTGCCAGAGAACATAAACCCCCAACCTACTTGCCAGAGACCATAAACCCCCAGCCTACTTGCCAGAGAACATAAACCCCCAGCCTACTTGCCAGAGAACATAAACCCCCAACCTACTTGCCAGAGAACATAAACCCCCAACCTACTTGCCAGAGACCATAAACCCCCAGCCTACTTGCCAGAGAACATAAACCCCCAACCTACTTGCCAGAGACCATAAACCCCCAGCCTACTTGCCAGAGAACATAAACCCCCAACCTACTTTGCAGAGAACATAAACCCCCAACCTACTTGCTAGAGACCATAAATCCCCAGCCTACTTGCCACTGCCAGAGAACATAAACGCCCAACCTACTTTGCAGAGACCATAAACCCCCAACCTACTTGCCAGAGAACATAAACCCCCAGCCTACTTGCCTGGGCCATAAACCTAAATTCAGGTCAATAAGTGCAATTAAAAATCCTTTTTTATAAACACCCCTAAACTCTCGCAGGGAAGCCGCAACGCCTCCGACCTGTGGCTGGCAGCCTGGACCGGCAACCGGACCGGCCACTCCACGCAATTCTACCTGGCCGTGTACGGCGGCCTGGCCGGCGCAAATTCAGTTTTCACCCTGGCCAGGGCGTTGCTGTTCGCCCGCGGCGGCCTCCGGGCGGCTCAGCTGGTGCACAAGCAGCTCCTGCTGTCCGTGCTGCGCGCCCCCGTCCAGTTCTTCGACTCCTGCCCGCTCGGCCGCCTGGTCAACCGCTTCTCCAGCGACCTGTACACCGTGGACGACACCCTGCCGTTCCAGCTCAACATCCTGCTGGCTCAGGTGAGTGACCTCGGCT
>NIVC01004090.1:0-10000 GCA_002269645.1 Macrostomum lignano | reverse complement strand
ACCTGTGCTCATGCTTAAGCCTGGTTCATGATTTTTATGCTTTTATGCTTGTGTTTTTTGTCTTTGCATCGCTGACTCGGTGAGGGTAAGGGCAGCTGAGCCGTATCCAGCATGCCCTCAAGCTGCTCTAGCAGGAGTACTGCAGTTGCTTTAAGCCAGCCCGCTGAAATCGCGGTTCAGTTTTTGCAATGTTTTTTTTCGGCTGGCCTTCATAAAAGGCATCAGTCACTGCCCGCCAGCCCCCCCCCCCTGTGTTTGATAGGGGCTGCGAATCCAGTGCTGCTTATTTGGGCAGGGAGCCGCCTTCATTTGTTTCACGGCTGTACCCATCGGCTGCGGCAGCCATTGAGGAAGTGTTGATGGAAGAAAAAGATTTTCCCGGCTCCGCAGGGGGCGGCAGAACACGCAGGGCCTGTAGGGGGGAGGGGAGTCGGTCAGTGTTTAGGAAAATAACTTTGCTAGATGGGCCTGGCGGGAAACTGAGGGGGGCGACATTTGCTGCGGCTGTCCGGCTGCGGCCTGCGCAAACCGGAATTCCGGCCTGTCCGGCATCTGCGGCCGAGCGCTCACTAAAAGTGCTTGCAGGCGGCACCCGCTTCTCGAATAGTGGGGACTTCTTGACTAATAGGGACTTCTTGACTAGTAGGGACTTCTCGACTAATAGGGAATTATCAAATAGTAGGGACTTCTGGACTTTAAGCTGGGCCGGAGCAGACAGGCTGGCAGACGGGCGCCCAGAGCACTCAATACGTTCGATCTGCTTTGCGCGGCGAGCGGCTTGTACTTTTACGTGCATTTCATTCAGCCTTGAACAAACAGTTGCTAGCTAGTTAAGTTATCGCTGAGACGGATCGGGCAGCCGCTGTGCTTGATTGACAGCTTCAATCCCGTCTGCGGTGCGCCGCAGCTCCGGGACTTCAGCTGTCCGGCTGCCCCCAATGGCGTGGCGTTTCACCACTGCGCTGCTATTAATGCGGCCCAGTGACTGTCTCTGACTGTCAGCCGGGCTTAAAGTTAAAAATAAACAGTACTTGGTATAATGGATTGAGGGCTGGAGGACGTGGCGGATACACAGAAGCAAATCATTGTGAAGAAATCCTCCTAACTACGCACCGAGAAACGGATACAAATCTGCTACCAGCAGCAATTGGTGATGATGCCTCACAGCTTCAGGGCTTGCACAACCCAGCTGTCTATGGCCCAGAGTCAGCCGCTGCTGTGGAATTAAGGCTGGAAGTGTTTGATGAAGCTGAGCAAACAGCAGCAGAGCAACTTTGGCCTGGAACCAGCAAGCAAATCCAGCAGAGTGAAAGCGGCAATCGATGGAGGCATCTGCCCAGGAGTGCACCAAGGATCTGTACAGCACAGCGGCTGAGCTGGCCAGGCAGTTTGAGCAGATCATCTGCAGGATGCGGCACCAACAACAGGAGGACCCGCAGCAGCAACTGAGGACCCCACCAGCTCAGCTCCAGCAGCATAAGAGGCGGGTAGGCGGCCAGACCCGAGTGGTGAAGCTCAAAAATGTATGCCGAATATCAAGAAAAAAGCTCAGGACAACAGCGACGCTCAGCAACACCAGCAGCCTCAGACTGTGCATCAAGATGATTTAGTTCAGCAGGGTTGGCAACACCTGCTGCAGTGCAAAGGTGACTGTGTGCATCAGCGAAAGCAGAAGATGCCGCAGCACCAGGATAAAGAAGTGCATCAGCAAAAGCAGAAGATGCCGCAGCACCAGGATGCAGAAGTGCACCAGCGAAAGCAGAAGATGCCGCAGCACCAGGATGAAGAAGTGCATCAGCGAAAGCAGAAGATGCCGCAGCACCAGGATGAAGAAGTGCATCAGCGAAAGCAGAAGATGCCGCAGCACCAGGATGAAGAAGTGCATCAGCGAAAGCAGAAGATGCCGCAGCACCAGGATGAAGAAGTGCACCAGCGAAAGCAGAAGATGCCGCAGCACCAGGATAAAGAAGTGCATCAGCAAAAGCAGATGCCGCAGCACCAGGATGAAGAAGTGCATCAGCGAAAGCAGAAGATGCCGCAGCACCAGGATGAAGAAGTGCATAAGCGAAAGCAGAAGATGCCGCAGCAGCAGGAAGCTCAGCAGTGCCTGCAGGTGGCCAACAGCAACGCCAGCAACCAGGGGGACGGCCGCCACTGCCAGCCGGTCTGCACGGAGCCAGCGAGCTGCGGCTGGTCCTGCGGCTGGAGGCCTGGATTGACGACTGCGGCTCGTTAATGGTGCAGCCGAGCATCCACGAGGACCTCGACGCCAGCGCGGCTGCTGAAGGTGCTGGAGGAGGTCCTGAAGATTACTGAGGCTGGGGAAGGTTGGACTGGACTCTCAGCTCTCTGCTGACATGCCTCAAGCGGTTTTGTAGGCAGCGGTACCGTGAATTCTGTTTTTATTTGTCTAAAAAACTTCATACCAATGCTTAAGTTTTCAAGACAGGCAGTCTATGCTTTGTATCCTTTGTATTGCTGTAATAGATAACAGTAAATCTGCGGACCGCAAGCATAGCTTATCATTCAGATGGGCGCTCATCTCTGCATGCCCTTGTTTCATAGATATTTTTATTGACTCAGCTATTGATAAATAGATGACAAATATACTTTGTCAATCGTATCCATGTTTCATATCACCATATGAAACAGTGACCGAGTGTGCAACCAACAGTAAAACTGCTGCTGCAGTTGCTACTTGAATACGAAATTGCTCAAAGACAAACAGCAGGTTGAACCGGAGCTCCGCTTAGTTGTTGCCACTGGTTCGTTGCCTGCAAGGCGGGGTGTTTGACTTTACTGTTCATTCGTAGGGTGCTTTGGCTGCACAGGGGTACAGCGGCAAGAACACCCACACAGATACGAGTGGGTATGTTGGCAGGCACAAGAGCTCAGTTAAGAATGCGAGAGTTCCAATGTAATGTGAATTAATTCTCCACTACTCAGCCCCCGCTATTGAGCAGCCTGATCATTTGCGGACACTGACCGCCACTGAGGCTTCAGTGTTAGCAATTTTAAACCGAGTGGAAGCCCCTCTCGCGCCCGCAGCACCCGCAGATTTTCTACCCCTCCTGGCCGCGCTCCGGCTCTCTGGAGTTCTCCAACGTCTCCCTTCGCTACCGGGCCGCCCCGGCGCCGCGCGCCCTCAGTCACGTGACTTTCAGCGTTGCCCCCGGCGACAGGCTGGCCATCGTCGGGCGCACAGGCAGCGGCAAGACCTCCCTGCTGCGGGCGCTGTTCCGCACCGTGGAGCTGGACACCGGCCGCGTCACCGTTGACGGTCTGGACATTCGCCGACTGGCCCGAGCCAACATTCGCTCCCGCCTGGCTATCATTCCCCAGGTATTGAGTCCCGTACGAGTTTAGGGGGCTCGTCTCCGGGTCTATGATGAGTCCATGAGCCCGTCTGTTTATCAGTCAGTCCTGTCTCTGAGTCCATGAGCCCCGTCTGTTTATCAGTCAGTCCTGTCTTCGAGTCCATGAGCCCCGCCTGTTTATCAGTCAGTCCTGTCTCCGAGTCCATGAGCCCCGCCTGTTTATCAGTCAGTCCTGTCTCCGAGTCCATGAGCCCCGCCTGTTTATCAGTCAGTCCTGTCTCCGAGTCCATGAGCCCCGCCTGTTTATCAGTCAGTCCTGTCTCCGAGTCCATGAGCCCCGCCTGTTTATCAGTCAGTCCTGTCTCTGAGTCAGTGAGGATTCAGCCTATTAGTCTCTACGAGCTGAGTCCAGTCTCTCTGAGTCCAAACTCCGCCCTTCCCAAGTCCCAGCCTCATCACTCCACCCCACCCGCTCCCAGGAGCCGTTCCTGTTCGACGCCTCGCTGCGGGAGAACCTGGACCCGGCCGGCGAGTTCTCCTACGAGGAGCTCGAGGCGGCCATCGAGCGCTGTCGGCTGCGCGGCCTCGAGGCCCGCCTGGCCGCCCGGCACGGCGGCTGCGTCGGCGAGGCCGGCCGCTGCCTGAGCGCCGGACAGCGCCAGCTGGTCTGCCTGGCGCGAGCGCTGCTCCGCCGGGCGCCGCTGGTCTGCCTGGACGAGGCCACCGCCTGCGTTGACGCGGACACGGAGGCTGAGATGCAGCGGGCGCTGCTGCAGTGCCTGTCCGGGGTCACCCTGCTGGTGATCGCCCACCGCCTGGAGACCGTTGCCTCGCTCTGCACCTCCGTGATCGTGCTCAGCGGGGGCCGGGTTGTTGAGCAGGGCTGCCCGGAAGAGCTGCTGCGGAATCCCCGCTCCGAGTTGTACCGCCTCTTCGCCACCGATACCCGGCGGCGGCGGAGCCGGCGATCTTCGGGGGCTGCGGCGGAATGACCAGGACTTGGCTGGGTTCAACCTCTCGTGTGCGAAAGCGTCCTTAGCAACCCTGTCTCACGAAAGCCTCCATAGCAACCCTGTCTCACGATAGCGTCCATAGCAACCCTGTCTCACGATAGCGTCCATAGCAACCCTGTCTCACGATAGCGTCCATAGCAACTCTGTCTCACGAAAGCGTCCATAGCAACCCTGTCTCACGAAAGCGTCCATAGCAACCCTGTCTCACGATAGCGTCCATAGCAACTCTGTCTCACGAAAGCCTCCATAGCAACCCTGTCTCACGATAGCGTCCATAGCAACTCTGTCTCACGATAGCGTCCATAGCAACTCTGTCTCACGAAAGCCTCCATAGCAACCCTGTCTCACGATAGCGTCCATAGCAACTCTGTCTCACGAAAGCCTCCATAGCAACCCTGTCTCACGAAAGCGTCCATAGCAACCCTGTCTCACGAAAGCGTCCATAGCAACCCTGTCTCACAACAGCGTCCATAGCAACCCTGTCTCACAAAAGCGTCCATAGCAACCCTGTTTTACTAAAATGTTCATAGCAACCCTGTCTATCGAAAGCAAAGAGCGGCCCTGTGAGCCTGGGACATAAAGTGTTTGATGTGCGCTGCCGCCGAGACTCTACAATAGGAATTTTTCCAAACTAATTCTTAGTCGTGATTCGTGATTTTGACAATTTTATTATTTACTGCTAAAATGGTCTTTCTTTTATTCTCAATTTCTTACCTGTTACTGATTCCGTCGCACTCCACACCTGCGCTGGCTCCTTGCCAAGCTTGCGTCTCTGATCCCGGTGTCTGGCATTGTTTAATTGAAACTGTCAAATGTGCTGCGAAGTACTCCGAAATATTGGTACGGTTTCTGGTCTTCTAAAAGCTGAGATCTTCAGTTGTTGAGCTGTCATTTTCCCATATATTCTCCCATATCCTCCCATACCCTCAGCTGCAGCCTCCCATACCCTCAGCTGCAGCCTCCCATACCCTCAGCTGCAGGGCCAGCCTCCCATACACTCAGCTGCAGCCTCCCATACCCTCAGCTGCAGGGCCAGCCTCCCATACCCTCAGCTGCAGGGCCAGCCTCCCATACACTCAGCTGCAGCCTCCCATACACCCAGCTGCAGCCTCCCATACCCTCAGCTGCAGCCTACCGCCAGCCTCCCATACCCTCAGCTGCAGGGCCAGCCTCCCATACCCTCGGTTACTGGGCTACCGCCAGCCTCCCAGACCCTCAGCTGCAGGGCCAGCCCCCCATATCCTCGGTTACTGGGCTACCGCCAGCCTCCCAGACCCGTGTGTTGAATTTCGCTAGCGCCCGTACAATTGCAGCCCTGTATTTTTCACAGAACTTATTGTGAAGCCCTGAGCAATTTTCTGTCGCCAATTGCCAGAACGCGAGACCCCGGGCCCTTCGCAGACTGTTTGCCGTTTCTTGATTGAAAACCGCTCACACTCGGCCTGTCTATGAATCTATGAATAAATATGCAGTACTTAACCATTTACTTGATTAATCGTACCAATTACCGTTTTGGTATCTCACTAAATCCCAATGCTTGCATGTACAATTCCTTCATTTTGTCACCAGCGCGTGTTGTTCAGGCTCTCAGCTTTATGTTGCTTGTCCAATTTTTACCTTCATGCCAATTTCTGCTCTGATCTCAATCCTGTAATTTTCTTTCAATAGCTGCAGCACTTCCGATTGCGCATGCAGATACACGAGAGGCGGGCACTGTTTCTGATTTGTTCCTAGCAACTCGAATCCAACTGAACTCGCATTGATTGGAGTGGCCTCATTTGCACTTGCTCACCCTGCTGCGGCCTCACGGTTGCCTTCAGGTTGGCAGCGGTTGAGAATGGCCTCAGCTCACAGCAGGGATTGAGAATGGCCTCAGCTCACAGCAGGGATTGCATGAGAATGGCCTCAGCTCACAGCAGGGATTGAGTGAGGATGGCCTCAGCTCACAGCAGGGATTGAGTGAGGATGGCCTCAGCTCACAGCAGGGATTGAGTGAGGATGGCCTCAGCTCACAGCAGGGATTGAGAATAGCCTCAGCTCACAGCAGGGATCGAGTGAGGATGGCCTCAGCTCACAGCAGGGATTGAGAATGGCCTCAGCTCACAGCAGGGATTGAGTGAGGATGGCCTCAGCTCACAGCAGGGATTGAGTGAGGATGGCCTCAGCTCACAGCAGGGATTGAGTGAGGATGGCCTCAGCTCACAGCAGGGATTGAGTGAGGATGGCCTCAGCTCACAGCAGGGATTGAGAATGGCCTCAGCTCACAGCAGGGATTGAGTGAGGATGGCCTCAGCTCACAGCAGGGATTGAGTGAGGATGGCCTCAGCTCACAGCAGGGATTGAGAATGGCCTCAGCTCACAGCAGGGATTGAGTGAGGATGGCCTCAGCTCACAGCAGGGATTGAGAATGGCCTCAGCTCACAGCAGGGATTGGGTGAGGATGGCCTCAGCTCACAGCAGGGATTGAGTGAGGATGGCCTCAGCTCACAGCAGGTATTGAGGATGGCCTCAAGATGGAGGCGGCCCCAAAAGTCCTGAATCGAGCGCGCCAAGAGGTGCCGCCCCTGAAGAGGCGCTGAACGTGCTGCGGCGTATCCGGCCGCTGGGCTGAAATCCCACGCGAATCCATGGCCGCTGCGGTCCCGCAGCGCTCGGGGAGCCCTGCATCAATTAATCGAACTGGGAGGGCGGGGCAGCAGCTGCGGAAAGTCCTTCACTCCGACTGATAATAAAAATGGCTGCTTTTTCTTCAGCTGAAATATCCGGGGCCTGCGATGCGGGATAAATGCGCGTGGCTTGAAGGCTCACTAGACAAATCTGAGCCATTTTGCCCTCTACAGTCTTGTGGCGATGGGGAATTAGCGGCCGAGCAGCTGCTCAGCAGAGAAGAATGAGCCGCAGCCCCCCTGTTGCCGGGCCGCCAGTAGATGCCCCCCGCTGTCCCTTCATCCCAGCCTCCGCTGCCTCATTAATTTTGCCCGTGAGAGCCGCGCCATCTGCTGGTCGGCAGGTCCTTATCCCGATAATCCCGATAAACTCCTCTTTTCTATGGGGAGTTTTCCCCTGCTTATCCCACTTGTCCTCGGCGCGCCCTGCCGGTCATCCGGGCCTCCTGCCTCAGGCGGCCGGCGGCTGCGGGATTGGCAGCGAAAAACTCGATACCTCAGTGGGAGAATAAACAGGGATTTGAGGTCGGGGGCTGCATCTCTCAAAGAGCATGCTTTGCTATTCGACTCAAGCCGAACTGCCAGATCCTCAGTTACTGAGCTGTCTCCTTCCCAGATCCTCAGTTACTGAGCTGCCTCCTTCCCAGATCCTCAGTTACTGAGCTGCCTCCTTCCCAGATCCTCAGTTACTGAGCTGTCTCCTTCCCAGATCCTCAGTTACTGAGCAGCCTCCTCCCCAGATCCCCAGTTACTGAGCTGCCTCCTTCCCAGATCCTCAGTTACTGAGCTGCCTCCTTCCCAGATCCCCAGTTACTGAGCTGCCTCCTTCCCAGATCCTCAGTTACTGAGCTGCCTCCTTCCCAGATCCCCAGTTACTGAGCTGCCTCCTTCCCAGATCCCCAGTTACTGAGCTGCCTCCTTCCCAGATCCTCAGTTACTGAGCTGCATCCTTCCCAGATCCTCAGTTACTGAGCTGCATCCTTCCTAGATCCCCAGTTACTGAGCTGCCTCCTTCCCAGATCCTCAGTTACTGAGCTGCCTCCTTCCCAGATCTTCAGTTACTGAGCTGCCTCCTTCCCAGATCTTCAGTTACTGAGCTGCCTCTTTTCCAGATCCTCAGTTACTGAGCTGCCTCCTCAACTGCTCATCCTGACTTTGGCCAATGGCATAACTTGGCTCCGGACTCGGAACTGCTTCGGTCAACTCTAGAAATCCGTGGCCATTTGTCTCACAGAAGTCATGATGTACAAAAATGAGAAGACCAGGCACTGACTGACGGATATGCGTGGGTGATTCGCACCGCACTGATAATTAATAATCAATTAGTCGCAGCAGTGGTATTTGATATGCCGGGGATTTCAATCGGTGACAAAACAACATCGAGGGTGCATTGCAAAATCTCAGTTAGCCTTGCTGTACACAGTTGGGGCGGTGAACTTGAAGTTTTCACGCGCATAAACAAACGATTGCAGATCGGCTGCAGGTGAGAGAACGCTTGGGACTCTCGCTAGGTTTTTCATATCGGCTTTCAGACTGACTAAGCGCAGAAAAAGTACATTCAGCGGGGAGCAGCAGCATTGCTCTGGCGCGAGTTAGAAGCAGCATTTGCGGCATTCCCTGCAGCCACTGCAATTCTTACCCGGTTTGTTTTGTTCGCTCTTTATTTGAGCTTGTTGGAGCATCTGGCAGCCTGGCTTTGGGCTGGCTGCAGACCCGCCAAGAGCAGCAATCGATAGACTGCTCCAGCTGAGCCTATAGGGCTTACACTTTTTCTTTGCTTTTAGGAGCAGAAACTTCGCAATTGTTGGAGAGCGCCCAGCCCAATTTGCTGCTGATTTCAAGCGGCAATCAATTGCTGCTTCTCACAGCGGCCCACAGCCGAGGTCTGCGAGCAGCAGGTTAGCATTAATGTAGCGATGTGCATTCAGCAATAGCAATTATAATATTCAGCGCTAAGGAATTCGGCTGACTGCTGAGCGGCATGCAAGCGCTGCACACAGGCATGCAGTCACAAACACGCTCACAGCGGCCGTGACTCCAGTCCTCAGGCATGTGCACTCTCTGTGCCTTGGGGGTTGGCACTCACGGCTGTGCATCGCACGGAAACCCACCGGCGAATTTTTGTGCTCACGAGCCCAAATGAATGCGGCCGCGCACGGAATCGAACCCGGGCTCGTGGCGTGAGAGTCGGACTGAGTCAGCTCTGCCCCGCGCATTCAGTACTGAGTCCGCCACGCAGAGTACAGGTTGCAGTCCTGCTCCTGCCGCCTCCGTGCTGCCGCATCGTCAGGCTGTTGTTGGGCGGGTGGGACTGCTGGCGCAGGTGGTGGTGCTGCTGCACCCGCGGCTCCCACAGCTGCGTCTCTTGGACCGCTGCGGGGTGGACGGAAATTCTTGCTCGAGTTGCGCTTGACAGTCAGTGACTGCCCGCCCGACTCTTGATCCCCATGCCCCGACTCCGATCCCATGCCCGACTCTCGATCCCATCCGACTCTCGATCCCCATTGCCCGACTCCGATCCCCCATGCCCCGACTCCCGATCCCCATGCCCGACTCTCGATCCCCATGCCCGACTCTCGATCCCATGCCCGACTCTCGATCCCCATGCCCGACTCTCGATCCCCATGCCCCGACTCCCGATCCCATGCCCCGACTCCTCGATCCCCATGCCCGACTCTCGATCCCCATGCCCGACTCTCGATCCCCAATGCCCGACTCCCGATCCCCATGCCCGACTCTCGATCCCATTGCCCGACTCCGATCCCCATGCCCCGACTCCCGATCCCCATGCCCGACTCCCGATCCCCATGCCCGACTCCCGATCCCCATGCCCGACTCCCGATCCCCATGCCCCGACTCCCGATCCCCATGCCCGACTCTCGATCCCCATGCCCGACTCTCGATCCCCATTGCCCGACTCGATCCCCATGCCCGACTCTCGGGATCCTCCCATGCCCGACTCTCGATCCCCATGCCCGACTCCCGATCCCCATGCCCCGACTCC
>NIVC01004089.1:0-34143 GCA_002269645.1 Macrostomum lignano | reverse complement strand
TTTGAATGGAAACTGCACAAATTGAATCGCAATTCTGCAATCATGATTTACAGGATAAAAATAGAGATGATAGAATCGGAGTTTTTTTTTATAAAATTAGTGCGTGACATCAAACAGGAAAGATCACTGAAATAACTAGATAGGTCACTCGCTAAAATTCGCCTATTCATTCTTTTTCATTAGCAAATTTAGGTTTTCTGCCTTTATTTATGAAATTGCTTTTTTATGAAGACATTTAGTTTCTGAAGCTACACTTAAAGCCAGTGCTTTTGCAGAGCGAGCAAGAGAGAAAAGGGATGGCACCCCAGCCCCCAGCCAGGCTGATAAACAGTTGGACTTTTCTCGTGCCTGCTTGTGTCTGACTTTGACATCTTATCATACTGCTCTCTCATTGGCTGAGCTAGATTGGGCCTGCCCCCTAGGCTGAGTTTCGTCCGTCTAACTTTAACCTCTCTCCTTACTGCTCTCTCATTGGCTGAGCTACTCGTAGATTGGGCCTGCCCCTAGGCTGAGTTTCGTCCGTCTAACTTTAACCTCTCTCCTAGTGCTCTCTCATTGGCTGGGCCAGATTGGGCCTGCCCCTAGGCTGAGTTTCGTCCGTCTAACTTTAACCTCTCTCCTTACTGCTCTCTCATTGGCTGAGCTACTCGTAGATTGGGCCTGCCCCCTAGGCTGAGTTTCGTCCGTCTAACTTTAACCTCTCTCCCTAGTGCTCTCTCATTGGCTAAGCTAGATTGGGCTGCTCCCCCTAGGCTGAGTTTCGTCCGTCTTGTGTTCAATTACATCGAATTAAATGCCTGTTGTTCATTCTCAACCCAATATTCTCGGGCCGCAAACCCAGAGGAAAGAAAAGCCAAAAGCCACATAAATTTAAGTGACACTTTTCAGTAGCGCAGAAAAACTACTGAAAAAGAGTAGACGCCTACTTTTTCACAACTTTTAAAGTGACGCATCTAGTTGTGTCAGTTTCTGTAAGTAACACCAAGCAAAGGTAATAAATCAAAATATACTCGCTTCATCCGGGAATCAAACGTTAGATTAAAACATCGATAAATCTTTATACAATAGAGAATGACACTAATAGCTCGTACAAGTAATCTACTAGTGTAAGTCCGCAGTTCGATGAATCCACAAGCGTTGTGTAGCATTGGTTTCAAGCTAACCTATGGGGTTTGCTTATATGCGAAACTGCGAGCTTGTAAGGCTGGTAATTGTACGAGTAGTAAAAAAAACTATCGGGTTTAGGAAATTTTCCAGCTTGTAATCTTGTCCGAAATTTTTGTCATTTCCAGCTTATGTAATTTCGAACCTGGTCCTTTCAAGAGTTTTTTTTCGTAATTTCAAAGTTATGTCATTTTGAACTTGCGTCATTTTTATATTTGTCATTTTGTCGAACTCTACATTATTTGGAGCCTGTGCACCCCACCGACCCCAGCCAAATCAAGCAATAGCATTGGCATCCCAGTTAACCACCAGACCGCCATTGTTATCAGTAGGAGACTGCTGCTGCGGATCCCCATCACAGGAGGAGGCCTGCAAGCTAGCGGGCGGTGTGTAAGCCTCGCCCTCTGCTCGATAATACCGATTCGCTTCCCGTTCAATTCGAATCACTCTCTCGCAGTCGGCCAGGTAAGTCAGCGAGCAGGCTAGGAAGGCGCCGCCGCCCAGCACGGACACGAAACAGCAGCAGTACATGGCCAGCTGCAGGGCGCTGAATTTCACAGCTACCGAGGCCGAGTTTTTGGCAATCAGATCCGACGCCAGGCCAACCAGGTAAGGCGAACCGGCGTCTCCCAGCAGGTGGCTGGCCAATATATTGATACTAGTAGCCATTGACCGCCTGGTTGGCACCGTCACTCTCAGTGTGATCTCATTAACCAGAGCCCAGTTCAAGCACAGCAGCAACTCCGTGGCGAACATCAGCACCAAGGTTAGGTACACGCTAACTGGCACCAGGTACAGGGTGGCCCACAGGAACGGGCCAGCCAGCAACAGGCCTGCGCCGTTCACAATGGGATCAATATTCGGCATTCGATGGCGCAGCCGCCTGGCGATCTCGCTGCCCAGCGCCACCCCGGCGATGCCAGCCACGCAGGTGACAATGCCGAAGCCCAGGGCGGCTTGGTCGGGTTTAACTGGGCCGCCGCGCAATTGCAGATCCAAGTCCAGCATCAGCGGAGTCCACCAGGTCAGGGCGCCGGCTACGAAGGCAACAGCGGTGAAGCCGAGGGTGTTGAGCATGAAGCTGCGATTGCGCAGCAGATGGCGGACATCGTCCCGCCAGGAGGTGGCGTGCATGTGCGTGGATTTCTCGGCTTGGCCGCAGGCCGGCTCCCGGAACTGGAGCAGCAGCAACAGGACGCAGACCACGCCTTGGAAAGGGTTTGGGAGATTCTGATAAGATCTACCTGAAGATTTCATTACTCAACCTGAAGATTTCAATAATCTACCTGAAGATTTCAATAATCTACCTGCAGATCTACGTGAAGATTTCAATAATCTACCTGAAGATTTCAATAATCTACCTGCAGATCTACGTGAAGATTTCAATAATCTACCTGAAGATTTCAATAATTTACCTGAAGATTTCAATAATCTACCTGAAGATTTCAATAATCTACCTGCAGATCTACGTGAAGATTTCAATAATCTACCTGAAGATTTCAATAATCTACCCGAAGATTTCAATAATCTATCTGAAGATTTCATTTATCTACCTGAAGATTTCATTTATCTACCTGAAGATTTCAATAATCTACCTGAAGATTTCAATAATCTACCTGAAGATTTCAATAATCTACCTGAAGATTTCAATAATCTACCTGAAGATTTCAATAATCTACCCGAAGATTTCAATAATCTACCCGAAGATTTTAATAATCTACCTGAAGATTTCAATAATCTATCTGAAGATTTCATTTATCTACCTGAAGATTTCATTTATCTACCTGAAGATTTCAATTATCTACCTGAAGATTTCATTTATCTACCTGAAGATTTCAATTATCTACCTGAAGATTTCAATTATCTACCTGAAGATTTCAATAATCTACCTGAAGATCTACGTGAAGATTTTATTAATCTACCTGAAGATTTCAATTTAATCTACCTGAAGATTTCAATAATCTACCTGAAGATTTCAATAATCTACCCGAAGATTTCAATAATCTACCTGAAGATTTCAATAATCTATCTGAAGATTTCATTTATCTACCTGAAGATTTCATTTATCTACCTGAAGATTTCAATTATCTACCTGAAGATTTCATTTATCTACCTGAAGATTTCAATTATCTACCTGAAGATTTCAATTATCTACCTGAAGATTTCAATTATCTACCTGAAGATTTCAATAATCTACCTGAAGATTTCAATAATCTACCTGAAGATTTCAATAATCTACCTGAAGATATACGTGAAGATTTTATTAATCTACCTGACGATTTCAATAATCTACCTGAAGATTTCAATTTATTCTACCTGAAGATTTCAATTTATTCTACCTGAAGATTTCAATAATCTACCTGAAGATTTCAATAATCTACCTGAAAATTTTATTAATCTACCTGAAAGTCCAATAATCTACCTGAAGATTCGGAGATAATCTACCTGAATATACCGAGATAATCTATCTGAGGATCCAGATACTATTACAGAGATCCAGCAGCAGGATAATAAGCCCTTTAACAACCTCAATCCTCTTGAACAGCAAAACAACAATCCTAAAACTTGAAACTCACCAAGACCTGGCGTGACCCGTAGCGCTGATCTCCAGCTATCGGCTGCCTGAGCCACCTGGCCGCCAACCACGTAGCCCAGACCGCTGCCCAGGGGTACCTGCAGATTGAACACAATCAATGCCACGGTGCGAGCGTCGCCCACAAACAAATCGGCCACAATAGGTGTTGACACCGTAATATAAGAGGCTTCGCCAATGCCAACTAGGCAACGGGTTAGCAGGAACAGGCCGAACTGGTTCTTAGGCACGAACGAACTGGCCAAAGTGACCGCAGACCAGGCGAGCACACCGCCAATCATGATGGTCTTGCGGCTCCACAGACTGCCAGGACTGCCGCGATCGCCCAAGTAGCCAAATAACGGACTAAGCAGCATGTAGGATACAATAAATGAAGTCTGCAATAATCCAGCTTCACTATTGTCTATTTTGTAATCTTTTTCGATTCGATCGAGTACTGCTGCTACGGTGAATCTGTCCATATAGTTGAGCAAATTAATGCAGCACAGTACAGCAATTGAGATCAGAGCTTCGGATTTGCTGATTGTTGGCTGACTGCCAGATGAGTTGTCTATGGTTGAGCCATCAGCGGTGGTCACCTGCGCATCGTCCTGCAGGTCGACGTGATCAACTTCTTCATTGTCAGTGATTGAGGCAGTCTGACTAGCGTCAATGTAAGCAGACATGCTGATGACTAGATAGTCTGGGATTTGTTTGGGACATGCGAATATTGGGAGAAAATATAGAACTTTTATAAGGTTTTTATAACAATATTTTGTTTTAACCTTTTTGTTTGTTTTTTTTATTTTAAGAGTATTCTAACAAAGTTTTTAATGTATTTTGAATCAATTTTTATGAGATAGCAAAGTAAAAAAATTGCACAAAATCTCCAAGATGCCATTTTTGAGAAAAGTATTGATAGTATCTATTATTTTGAAAAGATTTAAAAAAGAGATTTGATTTTAGATATTTAGGGAATTACTTCAATCTTCATCAAAAGAACACAAAAGATTAAACAAAAGAATTATGGATTACAAAGAAACTAGCTATACCCTATCAGAATATTTTTTCTGTATAATAAACTTAACCAGAGTTCTCCAACAATGACAATATAAAATAGCTTCAATGAGCATACTTGATTTCTCTATGATCTTTGTATAAGTCACATAGTCACTTTTGGTATATTTATAAGATATAATAATATATCATAGTCTAAAACATAACTTAAAAATTAATTAAAATAATTATTATGTCTATACAACTTTTTATAGGTTTCAATAATGCTAGAAATATAGATAAGATAAAATGAAAATTTAATAATAATTTAATTCGATTTTAGTATAAGTCAGTAAGACAAATTAATAAGTTAATTAGTAATTAAGTACCTTATGATTATGCTCTAGGATTCTAGCTATACAAAATGAAACCCTAGGAAAAGTTTTATAAGACTTGGAATGTGAGGACATATTGTAGAGTGCTATATCTCCCAAGAAAAGTCATACAAATTGTTAACATACTACTTATAAATTTTATTCAGTAATATAGCAAAGAGCACGTACAAAAATAAGTATTGAACCATGACTACACTTATGTTAACCAATCGAAACTGCAAAAAAGTTGGTCATGTTATTTTAGTAACCAACCAATCACTCGTGACCCACAATTGTCAAGTCTAACCCTATCTGCAATTCATCATCTGGCTTGCACCCAGTCTGCACCAAGCAAACCAATCAAACGCTACAGAAAAACACCAGATATGGTAACCAATCATTTGTGCTTACACTAGAATAGTTGCACAACTTTCTGCCCTGTCATGCTTGACAGCGGCCAGAAGCTGAACCTTTGACATTTTCAGAAATTGTACCCAGTGCACAATTAATAACCCCATGAGGGTCTGATTGCCTATAAATACAAGTGGTCCGGAATGGACCCAGAGCCAACAACTTCTCCAAGAGAGAGAAGCTCCAAAGAGGAAGCCATAGTTGGACTTCCTGGAATCAAGTCAACCGAGCCTTGGTTGAGTTCTTGTGGTAAGCCTTACTCATTTGTGCCCATTGTGTGAGACATCTTGCTTAAGTCTAGTGTGACTTGAGTTTGTTTGAGTCTGTTGAGACTCTTGAGTCTAGTTAGACTCCACTGGTTGCAGTCTCCAGAAGGACTGCCCCTGATATATCTTAGAAGACTATCAGTGGTTTCTGGAGCTATACCTAGAGTGCATAGAGGCACTGCTAGAAGGAGTAGGCTTATATTAAATGGCAGTTTGGCTCAGGGTACCCATTGTTAATTTGGAAGCTTCCTATTGGTCCGAATGACAGATTCTGGCCAGAACTAACTTCTACAGAAGAGAAGAAGGAAACTCGGACCTGATCTATACCTGAAGACGTCTAGAAGTCTACAAGATCTACTGAGAGATCTATAGTTGAGAACTACTCAAGGATGAGAGCTACGAATCTGATTAAAGGTAATTGAATACCTTCAGTTGACTTACTGGGTTGCCTAGCTACAGAGCTAGAAGTGATTGCTCCTTGATTATTGGAAGTTGGGTAATAAGGAACATCAATATAGAGGCTTTGCATGTTAGCACTAGAGCTTGGTAATCAAAAAAATATGACATACTAACCCAACTAGCTTTGGGTACTCTGACCATTCAGCTAGGCAAAGCTACAATTAAGCAAGTCTTTAGTAAGCTATTGAACTTCTTAACAAAAAATTCAACAAGCTTAGTAAATTGTTGATTGATGCCTACCTTTTTGTTTGATACTATGTACACTAATCTGGGCTAGCTAGTGAAAAGAGTCTATAACCTGCAAAAACTTTCCATTGACAAATGTCTACATTCAGTCAGCTAGGAAGGCTTGCTAGCATTTATAGAATTCCTTCAATAGCAAAAAAATGCTAATAAGGCCAAGAAAGATGCATAAAACAGATAGAAGAGCAGCTTGCTGCTAAGATTGAAGTAAACAAAAAGAAGATAGAATTAGAAGTTGCTAAAAAGTTGGCTACAGAGCATGAAAAATTGAAGCTAAGAAGCAAGCTACTTTAGCTATGCTACTTGAGTACTAGAAGAAAATTGTTAAAAGAGCAAGAGGCCAGAGCTCTATATGATGATGCCAAGTTACTAAAGAGAAAGTTGATGACTCAAGATAAGCTAGCTGCAAAAGTGCTGAAAAAAGCTGCAAGGATGATATACAAAACAAATTAATGCTGCTTTTTTCATCAAAATTGTTATGTCATTTTCAATTTTGATATGCCATTGGCATTAAATATAAAATAGCACTTTGTAAGTTCATATTACTGTTTCTTTTTAGGATAATATTTGAACAAATTTAAAAGCAAAACTGAAATTTAAATTGGGGATTCAGCATTAGCAATTTGGCAATGGCATAATGGCAAAAATCATTTAAGCCATTGTAGCATATGAGGCTCGTAATAGCATCAAAATCATTATGTCATTTTTAGTTTTGACATTTCATGGCATGCCTATGACACAAAAAACCTAGCTGCTATGCAAATCACTAACAAACAAAAAATAGTATAAATTAGTAACAATTAGGATAATATTATACATTGTGATAGAAGCCAGGTGGGATAAGATGATTAGGATCCCAGCCAATATTAGGGCCTAGTATCCTAGATTTGTTATTGTACAAATAGAAAGGAATTGAGATAAAGCAAAAAAATAATTAAAAACTACCATATTTGGCTTATAAAAAGCAATAACTACAATCTTTGCTAGTTTAAATTATTAATATGTTATCCATTAATTCCATTATCTAACTGATAATAATATTATAGCATTTCTTGGTCAATTTGGTCCTAGAAGCAGTCAATTTAATCTGCAATAGAGAACTCCAATTCAATTTGCTAACACTAGAGATCATACATGTGCAACCTCTGAAATTCGGTTGGCCATGCGACTTAGTTTTAACAAAAATGTGACGTAGTTTTTGGCCAAAAATGCGACTTACATGTAAAAAACCCTAAAGCAAAATTAATGCAACTTTGGGTAAACGGCAAGAATAACTATGACGGTCTTATTAAGCCAAAATGCCTCGTCAGCTACTTAGTACTACTACTTGGTTATTTTTTTGGGTGGGCATTTTTGCGACTTCCTTGGTTGGCTGCCAAATCGGTCAGCCGGATTGGCCGACTCGGCCGACTATTGCGCATGTATGCTAGAGATATGTCTATGGCCAAATAGACTATTTTGTTTTACTTAATTTAAAATAAATACACAAAATAAGTGCCCCCAGGATTAAATTGAGTGGAATGAAACAGCATATTCGGCCATAGACATATCTTTAGTGATGGCAGAATGAATTGGAATTTACTATTTCAGATTTAATTGAGTGCTTCTAGGACCAAATTAACTGGGAAATGTTATAATAGTGTAACAGATGCCTTGCCTTCAAGTTTATATTATACAATTTTGCCAAACATGCAAAAAACTAAGAAACACAATTTGTTATAATATATATATTTTTCAAGATATTTTTGCAAATTAATTTTTGTTTAAAACTACTAAAAAATTTAGTATAAATAGATGCAATCTAAGCCAAGGAGAGAGCAATTTGCTCTAGTGCAGTTCCTAAGAAAGAAGTAATCAGTGAGCATACTAAGAAAGGTGTGTTCTAAGCAAATATAAGTGAAGCCGTTTTCTGAGTTATTCATTTGTAAAAGTAAGAGGAAAGTAAACGAAGTATATACACTATATACTACTAAAAAGTAGAAGTAGTAAAAGAATACAAAGTAGATCCTAAATCAATATATATAAGAATAACTGGAGGCTATGACCCTCTGATTTCAGTTACGTCTAGGATTTGGAAAATATATGCAATATATATACCAGTAAGCCAATGGCAATATACCACCCAGGCCAAATTACTAATAAAATGCTACCAGAATAACAGAAAAACAATACTTGTAAAAGCTAAATGGTATTCCAAGAATTATACTTAGACAAATACTCAGATATATTCTAAAAAATAATATTATTTAATAGACTCATTCTAAGATTAATAAACTCATAATTTATTAATACAAGGGTTGTTCGGAAAGTCCAGAATCAAACATGCATATATTTTTTGAGTCACTACTTTGTCTTGAAACTTTATACCATAGACAAATATCATACCCTGAATGTTTTAAATCAAGTGGTCTTGTTTAAGCCAGGAATTTCCTTCTTGCAGTGTTTTTAGTCACACACGAATTCCATCACTATGCTGAATAACGAAAAAGCAAAGCAAAGTATCATTTGGTTTTTGTGGAAACAAGGAAAGCAACAGGCAGAAATTCTTTGCAAGTTGCAAGCAATGTATGGCAAATGTGCACCATCAAAAACAATGGTCAACAAGAAGGTGCAGCATTTTGAAGATGGCTGGGAGATAGTCAATGACCTTCCACAGAATGGCTAGCCTGCCACCACGGTCAACAGGTCAAACATTGAGCTTGTGCATCGTGCTCTAGATGTTGACTGCCGAGCTACAGTGCGAGAGTTGTCAACCATTACTGGCATCTCATCAATGGCCATTCATTCAATCTTGATGGTTAAGCTCAGTATGTCATGCATTGTTGCTCATTGGGTCCCGAAACTTCTGACTGACCAGCAGCAGCGAGAGCGGGTCCAGGTGTGTTGGCAGCTCCTCCAGTCATATCGCAGTGATCCCAACTTTTTGGACCAGATTGTGACTGGGGATGAATCCTTGTTTCATTATAGTGAGCCAGAGTCCAAGATGCAGAGCAGTGTATAGAAGGCCAGCCATGAGCCCACACCTGTCAAGGCCCTGACTGCACCTTTAGCTGGAAAGCAAATGGCCACCATCTTCTAGGACAAGGAGGGTTTTCTGCTCATTGAATGGCTTCCTTGTGGTGCCACAATAAACAGTGAGTACTACATCTAAGTCCTGCAGAAGTTGCGTGAAGCCATCAAGGCCCAGCGGCGTGGCAAACTGAGCCATGGTATCCTGCTTCAGTACGACAATGCCAGGCCGCACACCAGCTAGGCAACAATGGCTGCCATTTCGGACCTGGGCTTTGAAGTGCTGCCACACCCACCCTACTTGCTGGACCTCGCACCCAGTGACTTCTGGCTATTCAGAGAGATGAAAAAACCTTCCGAGGTTGCCAGTACAGCTCTCTATAGCATCGGCCATCAGCCAGTAGGTCAGGGGGTCACCTGCCGATTTCTATGCTTCTAGCATTGAGAAGTTGCCTGAGAGGTAGCACAAATGCATAAGCCTCAAAGGTGCCTACATTGAGAAGCAGGAAGAGTAGTGTTATATTTGTTCAATCCCTTAAATTGTTAGACACTTTTGATTGTGGACTTTCCAAACAACCCTTGTAGAATAATCTTGGTAGCAGCTACTAACATTGAGAACACGCAAGATTAGTATAATAAATTTAGCCATAGTACAACTTAGTGACAACAGTAGATAGGGGTGGATTTAGGGTGGGGGGGCAGCTGCCCCCCAAAATAGCTTAACCAAACCAAACATTGTGCCCCCAAAAAAACCTAAATTTGTGCCCCATAATGTGATTTTTTGCCTGCAAACACCTTTATAGCACTTTTAAGCTTGATTTTTTGCCCTTTATGCACATTTTTAGCACTCCCTACCTAGGCATCCCTTACACTTATGTTGGCGCCTCAAACTTGGACTGCCCCTCCCCCAAAATGAAACTCTGGATCTGCCACTGACAATAGGCCTTAGAATATTCATAGTAAGAACAATCATCACTTTAATAACTCTAAAAGCATTTAGGACAATTTATAGAAATAGAAGCAAATCCCTAACACAACTTTGGTGACTTACTAGATTTCTAGAGAGAGCTAAAAGGCCTGTTTCAACTTTGGTGGCATTTTGAAATTATTTATAAAGACAGAAGTTAAGCCCTACGATAATAGCTTAGCTTCTATTTCTATTCTAGTAATCTAGTTGGATAAAAATATAAGTCCATTTTAGCCAAACATAATTTAATATTAGGATATAAATTAAAAAGATGGCCTAGTGAACTAGTCTAGCCTAGGCCTAAGCATAGCTGCATAGGCATCCAGGCATAATGGACATAAGCCTAGTCAAATGAAGTAATTTACTTAGCTCTAGTCTTAGAACAATTTGGTAGAATTTTAGGCCCTATGTAGGCCCTAATTTTTACACTTAAATATTAATATTATTATTAAGTCATTTTGGTGTTTTGCTGGTACTTATTTAAATTTAAATCATGTATAGTTTAGGCCTAGGAGGCCTTGTGTGAACATGAACACTGAAATTGAAAGAGGCCAGAGGGTGTTACTGAGCTTTCTCGATATAGTTTAAGAGTCTAAGACCATGATGCGGACTGACTGAAAGTGAAAAAGTAGCCTTATAAAAATATTCTGCATTCGAATTTTTCAACAATTTAATTCAGT
Organism: Macrostomum lignano; assembly: GCA_002269645.1. Taxonomy (NCBI): domain Eukaryota; kingdom Metazoa; phylum Platyhelminthes; family Macrostomidae; genus Macrostomum; species Macrostomum lignano. Next base: position 23,002 of record NIVC01004089.1, on the reverse strand, counting down.
TTAGGCCAGATATATTTCTGCTAATTTCATTCAGATAATCCATGTTTGTGTCTGCTCGTGTCTTGTCTTAATCTTAAATAAAGTGGTCTGTTTTCTTCCTTGTGACGTTGTGTAGCATTCCATGAAACAGAAAATTAAAAGAGGCGTTGGTGCTGACCGTTTTTGCGCGCGTGCTTTTCTAGGATTTAGGTGGATTAATTTCCCGCGAATTAGGATCTATAATTTGATTTATAAATTTTAAATTCTACCACAAAACCACTGAGCAACCACTGCATGCAATTAGCTCAATTGGGGTCGGGGGGGGGGGTTGAAAGAAAAAGGCTCTGTGCCGTGGGTTTTAGTAGTAGTAGTAGTAAATTTGGCTCAGGCTTAAGGAGCCTGTTATGCCAGTATGATCCGATTTATTTATTCAAAAGGTTAAATTTTACACGGTCGCTGAAAACGAGTACTACACGATAGTAGTAGTAAGTAGTAGTAGTAAGTTGGCTCAGGCAAGAAGCCTGTTTGGCCAGTATATTTCTGTGTATTTAAGTTATTTTAGCATTAGTTGTTTAATTACGATTAAGTTCAAAAGGTTAAATTTGTTCAAAAGGTTAAATTTTTACACGAGTTACGATGCGAGTTACGATATTTGTAAAATTATTAAGGTATTTGAAAGAGCGTTTTTTGTAAAAAGATATAGTATTTTGCAAGCGCGCAATATTTCAAAGCGTGAAAAACGAACGAAAAATGAACAAAAACGAACTTCGAAAGAAATTTACGTTAAACGAATAGCGACGATTTAAACAGGTATTAGATAGGAAACTAATTAAATATTAATTAAATGCTAATTAAATAGGAAATTAAAAAGACAGTAAATGAATAAACAAAAGAAAAGAAAAGCGGATTTATTACACTGCTGATATGTCTGTTTCAGTTTGCATAACTGTTTTAGCTATTCATGACTTCATATATTTTAGCTACACCAGTGAGCTCTTTTCTGACTCTTTTCATTTGTAGCATATCCTAACTTGTGTACTTGCTTGTCATTTAAGAGGTACTGACAGAAGTTTTTTTTCTGATCTTTTCAGTTTGTGGACATTCGGTCAAGTAGTGTAGGATATCGGAACCATTTCTCGCTCCACACAGTCTACATGCTTCATGAGAGAAAATGTTGGGTGTAATTTCGCATTTCAGTTTTAGGAGGGTTGTTAAGAATTTTTTGTTTCTAAAAGTGCATGGAAAGTAATCTGAAAGGTCGGGCCTGCAGATTTTTTTGTAGAGATAGGCGTTTTTGTAGAGTTTAATATGTTGCTGATTCTCTAGCTTTTGGCTAAGTTCTCTTTCTCTGTGTATCTTGAGGTGCTTTTTCACTAGGTATTTCTCGTTATTAAAGCTTTGGGAAAGTTTATCTTCAGTTAGTGCTTTAAAGTCTATACTTTCCAGTTTCTTTAGTACATTTGTTTTCCATGGATTTTTTTGGCTGGTGTTTGAGTAGAAAATTTCTAGAGTCGTTTGGCAGAGTTTTTTGTGTCTAATCTTCAGCCAGTAGATGAGGTAGGTTTTAGCGATTCGTTGAGAGATTGGAGTAAGCTCAAGTTCTGATGATATCACACTGTTGCTAGCAAATTTTGGTAGATTGAGGAGATATTTGTAGAACTTCAGCTGAATATTATCAATAGCTTTTGTATCAGACATGGTAGCCAGAGGGCCCCAGAGCTCACAACTGTAAGTGATAACGGGGGTAACAAGCGCGTCAAATAGTCTGCGAATGAGTGTGATGTCTAGGGACGTATTCTTTACCCTATGGAGTAGGGAAAACATGGCTGTATATCCCTGCTAGTTTGGTGTTCAATACATTTTTTAAAGCTGTTTTTTGGTTCAAAAATAATTCCCAGGTATTTAAATTCATTTACTTCCTCTATTTCTTGGTTGTCGTAGTATATTTTTGTAGCAATGCTTTCTGCGTCGTTTTTTTGTCTGGTATTGCCCTGCATGAACTTTGTTTTGCTTGCGTTTACTTTCAAGTAATTTTGTTTGCAGTAATTTTCCATAGTCGTAAATGTGTCTTGAAGTTCGTCTTTGTTTTTAGCTAGAATGGCTTGATCGTCGTCTGCAAAGAGTAGGATGAGTGGGAAAGCAGATCTCGTAAGAGAGCGCCTAGCGCTAGAGAGTTCAAGATATTCAACAATGTCGTCAATATATAGTTCAAAAAGGATGGTAGAGAGAGGGTTGCCTTGAAGAACACCTTTTGATATTGGGATTGGCTGGGTTTCATCATCATCATCTTCATTTTTTAGAATGAAGCAGGCATTTTTATGCATGTTCTTGATAAGTTCCGTCATTTGACCTTTAATACCCTGGTTATCCGTTTTGTGCCAAAGGGTCGGTTGATTTAAGCTATCGAAGGCTTTTTCATAGTCAACAAATCCAATAAAGAGTTCTTCTTTGTTGTAGATGGATTGGTTTATAATGTTGTAAAGATTAAAACATTGGTCGATTGTGCTGTGATTGGGCTTGAAACCGTATTGGTATTTTGATATAAGATTGTTTGCGTATGCTAGGTTTTCGAGTCTGGATTTAATAATTTGGCAAAAGAGCTTGCCAAGAATTGGTTGAATGCAGATTCCTCTGTAATTGTTGGGGTCGGCACTGCTGCCTTTGTTTTTATAAATCGGATGAAGTGTATTTGTTATCCAACTAGTTGGGAAGGTTCCTTGTTTGAGTGCTTCGTTGAAAAGTGAGCATAGGAGGTCAGCAAGTTCGTTCTCGAGGTATTTGAGTGTTTCTACATATACTTTATCGTGCCCAGGTGCTTTGTCGGTTTTGAGCTTTTTAAAATGTTTTATAACTTCTTCTTTGGTGAATGGGGCATTGAAATCCTCTAAATCAGCCAGAATAGGGTTGTCAAGGTGAAGATTGTATGAAAGTCTAATGCTGCTGTCTTGTTCAGTTACAAGATTTTGAAAGTGTATGATAAATTTTTCATCAATTGTTACTCTGTTGTTTGAGGGATTTGGTGTTTTTAATAAGTTCCAAAGTTGTTTTGTATCGTTTTGAATAAAGGCCTGGTTGATCATGTTGTCTGCACAGAGAGTTGTTTCAAATTTCCATGAAGTGAGCTTTTTTTCGTATGCTTTTTTGAGTTGTACTTTGCTTGAGAGGTTGTTGGGAGTAGGGAAGGTTTTATATCTTCTGCAGGCATGTCTAGCAGCGTTTCTTAAATCTTTAAGGAAACGAGGCAGTGTTGAGCATAGTGGGTTCTTTATCTCTACTGTGATGTTGTTTTGAATTTGTCTAACTTTTCTACTTAATTCATTTATAAAAGCTGGGTTTTGTATGTCTAGATTTGTGATTTTGTCATGCATGTTTTTCAGGTCATTTGCGAAGTTATTGATATGTTTTTCTTGTTGCAGGTTGGGTTTATGTGACTTTTTTAGGACTCTGTATCTCGTTTTCGAGTTATTGGTTGCTTGTTTAGTTTCTGTGATTTCCTCTGTGAATTCACTTGATAGGGAGAGCACTATTTGGTTGTGGTCGCTAAAGTAGGTGTGGTTCTTTACTTTAAAGTCTTCGAGGTGTTGGAGTAAGCTGGTAGAGACGAAACAGAGATCTATAACAGAGGAACCAGATTTTGAGAGAAAGGTGAATTCACCATTTGTGTCTGATAGTGATCTACCATTGATTAGATGCAGGTTGTATGAGTCAGCAATCTGGTTAAGTAGTCTACCATTTTTGCAGGTTTTCTTGTCTTGGCTTTGTCTAGTAAGTGAGATGTTTTTTGCTCTGGTGGTATATATTGAATTTAAATCTATGTACGAGGTATTGTATATATGAGCATGAAGTCTCCAATAAGGAAGATGTTTTCTTCGGAGTGATAAGCATCCAGGAGAATTGTTAACTGTTCCCAATTTTCTTCTTCATAATATTTTGAAGACAGTGGGGGTATATGGGCGTTTATTAAGGTAAAGCTTTTGTTTTTATCCTTTTTGTGTTTAAAATTTAGTGTCAAGAAGTTTTTATAATGTTTGAAAGATTCTGTAACATTGTATTGTGTATCTAGTGACTTTTTGTAAGCTGTTAATAATCCACCAGAAGCTCTGCCAATGAATTTACAGCCTTTTTTGTTTGCAGGCTTTTGGTATGTCATGTAGTTTTCAGACAGGTTGTTGATTTTGAGTCGCTTGTTTTCATTTTTTGTGTCTATTATCCAAGTTTCTTGAAGGCAGAGAATATTATTCTTAAAAATTGATTCAGTTTCCAGTAGTTCAAGTTTGGGAATCATCACAGAGTCTTTTATTGTGTAAAGTCCATTGAGATTCCAGCTGCTAATAGTAAATTTTTCTTTATCAATTTTTTGGATAATATTAAATTCAAGGAGTTTTGATTTGATATTGTAAGGAATTTTTTTGATCTTTTGAGCATTGTTATTTCTAATAGAAATGAGGTACTTTCTAGTGTATTTTGTATTAAGTAAGGTATTTGAAAGGGCGTCAAGAATTTTTTTACGGTTTTTTAGCCGATTAACGACTAACGACGGAAGCAGCAAGAATCTAAGCAGGGAAAAATAGAAAATCGATGTTGTATAAATATGACCTTAATGCAAAACGATTCTTCTAAAATGCGATTCAGAAAAGGTAGTTAAATATTATTTTGTCAATATAGCAAATATCTAGTATAATTGAGGATTGTTCTCAATAATAGGCGATTTTTGTAAAAAGATATAGTATTTTTGAAAGCGCGTGATATTTTAAAGCGTGAAAAACAAGCATAAACACACTTCGAACGAACTTAACGTCTTGCGATTAACGACGAATTAAATAGGAAATTAAAAAGACAGTAAATGAATAAACAACTGAAAAGCGGATTTATTACACTGCTGATATATCTGTTTCAATGAATAAACAACTGAAAAGCGGATTTATTACACTGCTGATATATCTGTTTCAGTTTGCAGAACTGTTTTAACTATTCATGACATCATATATTTTAGCTACACCAGTGAGCTCTTTTCTGACTCTTTTTTCATTTGTAGCATATCCTATCTTGTGTACTTGCTTGTCATTTAAGAGGTACTGACAGAAGTATTTTTTCTGATCTTTTCAGTTTGTGGACATTCGGTCAAGTAGTGTAGGATATCGGAACTATTTCTCGCTCCACACAGTCTACATGCTTCATGAGAGAAAATTCGTTTGTCCCAGCCGTTCGAATCGGTGCGCTTCGACGTTTCAAACAAACTTAAACGAAAACCTCGGCTTGCAGATGACGGGAGCTCCGCTGCTGAGTTCCTCAGGCTCAGGGGGAGGGTAGCTGTGGTCTCGGCTGAGCGGTCTAGTTGTGCCGACGTTCAGAAGGCCGAATGCAGAGATTTGTAGCCGATAAGGGAACTTCAAAATAAGCTAGATTGTTGTCGAGAGTCTTACTAATACTAGGTCGCTGCCACCACCGCGATTGTGTGCGGGAAAAGCTCTAAAGCTTGAAACTAGCTTGAGTTCGCTCTAGCGCTTCTCAGTAGACCTCCAATTAAGGGTCAAATAAATGCTTCCGCGGTCACGAAGGCTAAGACACCGTTTTCACACACAAATATTAACTTGGCCGAAGTAACTAAGTGGCCGGTTGAGCTGGATCTTATTATTGACGGTTATTAAGGCAATAGTTTCACGCACACAGTAGCAATTGACTAAACTTAAATCTTAATCGTTAAACTGATAGGCGAGGCGAGGAGCTGGTCGGGTCGGGATGCTGGGCTTACAGGTAGGGTCCCCTCGAATATCTGGAGCTCGGAGTTCGGGACGGGTGAATTCAAATGAGAAGGGGTTCCAGTCGAGAGTCTGGCTGGAAAGGAGGGGCGCAGACTCTTAAATGTGCTCTCATGAGCCACCGGGAGGAAAAAGGGGTTAATACCCCGGGTGGGACAGGAGAGACACCAGGTGAGGAGAGAGGAGGGTACACCGGGTGGTGACGACTAAACACCGGGTGGACCCTAGGGAAAACACGGTAAAACAAAACATTCGGGAGGTGGGAAGGGAAAATTACATTAGGCGAAAAGCGGATTCCTCACAGGGAATGACGTCAAAAAAGTGCAATTCACTGGGTGAGCAAATCCACTCGGCGGAAACAAAGTTTCGTTCGGTGGGAGCAGTGGGAGGCCGTGCCTACCACACAATGAACGAAATTACAATTAAAAAATTGATCAGCTCAAATTAAATAGTGAAATGATTCCTATACCTTTAATAAATAAGCGAAAGGATAAATTTGGTTCAGTCCTAGTTTGGAAAAAAACCTAGCTTTGAAAAAAGATAAGCTGTGCAGTATCTGAAATTAATATGCAATTACTGCATGTATAGTTGTTATAACTAAGATCTTGGGCCGGTGCAGTATCTATAGCTCTCTAATTATGAGTTCGAATGCGTTCTCAATAAATCCATCACACACGACTTCAGCGAGTTAGCTGACTTCTTATGATTGATGAGCTGGCGAACTTGGGTATTACTAAATACGTTTGTACTTCTGAAATGGATGCTTTATAGAATTAACAATTGATGTTTGTATGATGCTACTTATAGTGTTGTTTTTCGCATGTGGATAGAATAATTAGCTTAGGGCATCTAAACACTCTACAATGCTCCAAAATTTGTTTAATAATATTGTAAAAGAGCGTTGCTGAGGAATTTAAGAACTGTACTTTTAAAAACAACGTTTACATGTAATTTCAGCTTTAAAACAGTCGATTTAAAACATATTTTACTATATAATTATTTATTCTATGGAAACGAAACATTTTGAACATTTTGAAAATGAGAATTCTGTTCCTAAGAATTCCTTTCATTTTAAAGGATTCGTCCCTTGCTTATTGGCCGCCCCGAAAGGGGGCACTAGATTGCTAGTAAGACCTAATTTCGTGTCATCACAAAATTTGTACATCAAATTTGATTTCTTTGTACTTATTGGCCGTGTGATTTGGTGTCGTTTGAATGGCAGTGTGAAATGAGCCTTTAATTGTCCAATGCCATCCAGCCCACCATGAAGTCAAGCTATAATAAGTACATTACACGGGCTTCGTAAAACCTGAGCTCGAGCTGTACATACACATGATAGTTAAATAGCGACACTGTACTTTAATTGCAGTAAGTTTAGGGGGTTAGTTGTGCCAGTCAGGGCGTAAAAACGACCCTCTCCCCCACAAGAGCAAGAGCAAGCCCACTCTAGGGTCACAATCCTTAGTTGTTGTAAATGAAAGTCAATATACGAGCTATGTCCAAATGTTTTTCAACCCCCCCCCCCCCCTAACTTGTCATTACGAATTAAAAAGTCAGTCCCTAATAATCGTTCGGTGTCGTTTCTATTGCGTTACAAATTAAACGCATTAAAATTACAACCAAAAAAACAAATCTTAGGCTTCTTATTGTACATACAAAGCTACTAAGAGTTTTAGCTAATGAAATTGACTCTGTGTACTTGTCCTGTCCATACTGCCTCGGGATTTAGCACGATTGGTACTCAACTTTGGCAATAAATTTTATAGCTATCGCTTCGCTCTGACGTCCCTGATCTTAGCTAGTCAGACAACTTATTCTTAACCAACTTCCCCTGGTTCGAATTAAATATGTGTAATTTATCGAACTTCGAACAGCTTATCAGGTTATCCATGACTGTCAAGATTTTGCCTCGATACTAAGGTGGTGTTAAGTTGATTCCACAGAATACTATTCCTTATCTTATATCTCTATTTAACTTGGTTTATTTATTTAGTCACCAACTTTGACAAAAGCCACGTGCACACGCTGATTATAGTTCCTTCCTTGTGGTTTAAAGAAGCCTGCCTGCTTGCTTGAGCTTCGAGTTTTGCTCGGTACAGCAGAATTCGTCTTACCTTTACGACACCCCAACCCAACCCCCAAGCACAACACAGCTTGTGTGCGATCCCCGACTCCCCATAGGGCACGACTAGCTAGCTACTAGCTAGCCCAATGATTTCTTATCTTCCCCTATCAGTCTGCATGAGTTCGGTGAGTACGGCCTCTTGCATGTTCAATGAATGCAACGAATAAATTGCTTGCGTTTTCAGTGTCGTTAAGAAACGTTGAAAGCAGTTTTAATTTATAAAAGTCAAAGCCTGGCCTACTCGCGCCATAGCTATTATAGCTGCTTTTATTATCGATCCAAACTAGAGAGGATTCGGTCATCAATAGTCTATTGCCAAGAGCCTTTAATGGCTGAACAAAACCTCAACATTCTATCTAAAGCGTCTTAACTGAAGCAATATCAGAGAACTTCATAGATTGAAAAACAACTTGGCAGTTTAGTGGAGAGAGTTGTATCTCGTCAAGCATCCAATTTTTGACGTGCATGGGTCGCATATGTAATTATCGACCACTGCTTTCTGTGTCAATCGCGATGATGAGATTCTACTCCTCCAACTGCACTGCTCAAGTGTGAGCGCCGCTGATTTTATGCATTTCTATCCTGACTCTCAAGGCAGTGTCTCAACGTCTCAAAGTTGGGAATCGCCTTGTAGCCCTCCTGACTCCCACGTCTGACTCATCTGCCACGACCCCAGGTGCTGCATGGTTCGATTCCGCCCCATTAGCGACCACATTTGTATGTGGCTTTTGTGCTCTAAAAATTAGCCAACCCTCAAGGCACAGAAAGTGTACATCATCCCTGATGATTAGAAAGCCAGGGCAGCTGTACACCCTATGTGCATGAGCGCATGAACGAGTGCGTACCTGCGTGCAGTATTGGCGCGCTTGTATGTGCTCAGGAGCTGTCAGCGGAATGGCCAGAATTGCCGTCAGCGCTGGTTAAGCTGCTTGCTAATTTAGAAAATTCAGCTACGCATTCTTTCAAGATTTGGGGTCGTTTGATATTGATTATTGTCTTATTATTTAATAACAAAATTGATTCAATAAGCTAACGAACCTGTGGATTAAGTGCTTAATTGCATTCTCAAGCACGACGCTATACTTCGGAGTAAGTTATGAACAATTATTAGATATGGAATTCTATGCCATACTGCATGCCACCCAGTGCTTCTTGAGAACTACGTTCGTTAATTCTAACTGTGTAGGTGTATTTTTAGCAAAATAATTTTAAATTTTGCATTCAACGAGCGTATGCTGGAGCATTTCGAGTTCCATTTAGTAGCTCTTTAATACATGCATTTTTATATTATGCAGAGCATTATGCAGTACAAGTACTGCAAAACATTACGTAATGCAGTTACATATTAAAAATAAACGCACAAACGTACATGCACATGTAGTGTACATTTATCTAATGGTATGACCCTTAAAACAACAACCAGCATGGTCAGCAAATGATCTTGGGAAAGTTATTACCTTTTCTATCTGTACACAGAATTGCTAAAATAGGCGCTGTTCGCCAAATTAGAAAGCCCAGATTGCGTTGTCTATGGTCAAAAGTGGTTCCGGCCCTTCACTGGCACTCCTGCCCACCCCCTCCCCCCCCCAATCGAAGACTAAGTTACGGCCCTTATCGAATACACAGATACACTTAACCTATTGTAATTTAAACGCATAACAGATTGCCCGCCCGCTGAGAGGATGTCTATGGCCAAAAGGCAAAAGCCAAACTGATTCAGCGTAAATGCATAGTCACGGGCTTGCACGAAATGCGACTGTCTGTTGGTGAATCCTCACTTTGGGGCCATGCTAGCTACATATAGCTACAGCACAAGTACGTACGCTAGTACGTATACACTTGTAGGCTGGCTGCATCATTCAGTTGAATAAAACTGTGTATTTCTCGTCTGCCTTCGTTCAATATAGGGGCGAATCAATAGTATTTTGGCCATGGACATCGTCAGCGGTCGGGCTGTCGTGCGTTGTAATCGATACCTTCTTTGAACATGTTTACATGTACTTCAAGTAAGGCTATATAAAACAAGAATAGACACTTATCTGACGTTATTGGTATCATCATACAAGTACACGCTCGTATGTCTCTACTGTCAGTAGCAAAAGGAAGTATTTATACATACACAGATTTTTTATTCGGATTTTACGATTTTCAAGTGCTGAATTAAACATAATGGACGAGAATTTTGGAGCCAACCAATCACCGATGGCGGACTTTCAGATCGATTTCTCAAATTGAAAGTGCGCACTTATTATTGTTATGTGTAATTGTTTATTTAGAACTTAACCAACTACAACCACTAACATTAAAAGGAAAAAACCGATTAAATAAGGTTTGAATTTCACTGTCAGCAAAAATATATACTCGGTATAACTGTTTCCATCGTGAACTGTAAAATGATTGAGCATATAGCCTGTTCTTTTGCGTACTGCATAGGCCTAAGGTACAACCTTCTTTTCAACGCAAGCCAGGCTGACTCGACGCTCCTTCCTCACGCAGCTGCCGTCTTTGTTCCTTTCGTACCTGTAGATGATGTTCTCCCGGAATCCCTTCTTGCAGGGGCCCTCTTCGACCATCTCGTCGGCTTTGCAGGTGGCTCGCGTGGCGACTTTGTGAGAAGGAATTGTAGTTATATAGCTATCAATATGCGTAATATACAAATGCATTGTAGCAGAATCCTTACCCAATCGGCTGCATTTCTCGTCGTCGACTCGAACGTTTCTAACGCATCGACCTTTGGCCGAGTTGTATCGATAATAGATCTTCAGAACGCTCCGGTAGCCGTCCTTCCGGCAGGGCTTCTGATGATAAGTGGAGTCCGGACAGTGGTGCTTGGCCGCTGCGGCCTGTCGCTTCGTTGGCTTGCCGCATTTTCTATTTACGTAATCTTGCTTCATTCGACAGCGGCCCAGCTTAGCGTCCAGCTCGTAGTGCTCAATCAGCAGGCGCTGCTTGCCTTTGCTACAGGGGCTGGGCTCGATCACCCGCGGCGTTGGGCACTCTGCGGTTTGTTGGGGCGAGGAAGCGTTCTGTTTTGTCTGAATTTAGGAGACTGACTTTGGTTTTAATTATTATTTAAGCGTCAGTTTGTATTATCTCATGTACATTTGACACAGTACGCTAGCTGCTTACTTTTCACTCGATGACAGGAAACTTCTTTAACTCGAAGCTTCCTCACGCAGCGCTTCTTGAGCTTGTTATAAACATAGTATGTGGTTAGCCAGCGCTCGAATCCAGAGGCTGAGCACGGTTTGGCCAGCTTACGAGATGGAGGCAAACAGTCTAGGTGAATGGTTGTTAGGGCAAGCATACAATAATTATTCATGACGCGATTCGGATCATACTTTGGCCGTCATATTTAACCGTCTAATCCACGGAGGAGAATTTCCATCTGGAATTCCATTGACTGGGATTCCACTGACAGGGATCCAACTCATGTCTGTATTCCTGTCTACAAATCTATATTTGACACCGTCACCGTAGGTGCAATTTAAAATTTGAACATACCTCTATCCCGCGTTGAAACCAGCTAGAGTTCCGCTAACTATACAGGGACACGGGCTAACTACGCATGCAGTGCCATTTGTGGATGCCCACATTCTCACTTGGCCTGACAGCAGTCCTATGATCATCTCTCAACTGTACGAGTATACGAGCGTAAAGTACGAAAACATAGTGTTCGTAGTTACCAGCAGTGCTGCCTTTGCACTCTTCGGTAACAGACTTTTCGGCGCGAGCGCAACGGCCCTCCAGGTCGCGTGTGTATTGATAGATTATATTCGTGCGGAAGCCGCGGTGACACGGACCGGTCTCCACTACGTCATCCTTTGGACAGGAGGCCAGCTTTACTAGAAAGCAAGAATGCTCGAATTATTGGCTTTGTAAGACCGTGGGTTGAATTGCAGAGAATAACAAAACGTGAGGAGACCTCACTGGCTCACGCCAATATATTTATTGCCAAAGTTGGGGTGGGTGTAACCACCCTAAGCACGCACACGCCGCAGCGCTAAACCCCAACCCCCAAACCAGCCAGACGTGCACATCTAAGTGCACGCGCACCAACAAGCCAGACTACACTACTTTCCCCCTAGAAGCAAAAGACAGTTCCAGAGTCAAGCAAAGCCCGCCATGTACAAGTCAGGTGGCCGCCGCTCTCTCGCCGACCGCCGCGGAACCGTGACCGGCTCGGCCGGTGCCGCCGGCTGCTCCTCGGGTGCCTCGTCTGCCTGCAGCTCGGGCCAGAAGGTCACCGCGTCGCCGCCAGGATCGGTCGCCTGCCCGGGCGGCTCAGCGACGGTGTCGTCGTTGTCGAAGTCGGCGGCCGGCGGCTGGTGGTCTGCTGCGGCCGGAAGCTCCAGTGACGCCCGCCGCTGCACGAAGCACTTGAGGCGGTCGTGGTGCACCACCAGCCGGCGCCTGCGGCCGGTCTCGTCCTGGATGCGGTAATTGACCTCGCCCAGGCGCCTCAGGACTCGGTACGGCCCCTTCCACTTGGCGCTCAAACACCGCGTCTGGCCGCGCTTGACGACGGAGTTGCGCAGCATCACGAGCTGGCCCTCTTCGAACGGCACAAACCGAGAGTCCTGGTTGGCCAGCCGGTTGCGCTCGGCCTGGGCGCTCCGCAGTCGGCCGTGCACCGTGTCGAAGGCGCTCTGCAGGTTCTCCTGAGTCCGCCGCAGGAAGCCGTGATGTCCACCGTCGGCTGCCGGCCGGTCGCCGCTTATCAGCCAGCTGTCGAGATCCAGCCTCGGTGGCCAGCCGTGGAGGACCTGGTACGGACTGAGGCCGATGGTGCTGTGCACGGAGGTGTTGTAGGCCCAGGTCACATATGGCAGCTTGCTGTCCCAATCCTGCTGGTTCTCGGCCACCGTCGTCGCCAGCATATCGCCGAGCGTCCGGTTGCCTCGCTCGACGATTCCGTTGCCGCTCGGATGAAACGGCGACGTGCGCGTCTTTTCGACGCCCAGCTTCTCGCAGAGCCGGCCGAACACCTCGCTCTCGAATTGCCGTCCCTGGTCACTGTGCAGCACCTGAGGAGCGCCGTGACGCAGAACCACCGACTTGAGCAGCGCATCCGCCACCGTAACCGCGTCGATTGCCGCCAGGGCTGCCGTCTCCATCCACTTGGAGAAGGCGTCGCACATGCTCAGGATGTACGCTTTGCCATCAGTCGTACGCGGAAGCGGCCCTTTGATGTCGATCTGCACCAGCCGCCACGGAGCCGTCGGCTGGCACGTCGACTGTAGCGGCGCCTTCTGCGGCTTGGTTGGACTCTTCTTGGCCAGGCAGACCGCACAGCTGGCCACCCAGTTCTCGACGTCCCGTCGCAGACCAGGCCACCAGCAGCGCTCAGACAATCTCGCTCCGGTCTTGTCGACGCCGAGGTGTCCGCTCTGGTCACACGAGTGCGCCTGCTGCAGGAAATGTGGCCGCAGGTGACCGGGAATGACTGGCCGGCCACCGACCAGCAGGACTCCCGCCGAGCTCACCGAGGCCTCGTCCAGCAGCTCGCGAACCTGCGCCGCCCATGAATCGGACAGGCTGTCAATCCCTTCGGTCAGCGCCTGGAACGCCTTGCTCAGCAGCGGATCTTGCAGTTGCTCCTCGTGCAGGCGGCTGTCGTCCCACCGAGGCTGCAGGCGCGTGCCGGCCACCCGGCTCAGCGCATCCGGCACGACGTTGTCCATGCCAGGCCGGTACAGCAGCTCGAACGAAAACTGCTGCAGCGTAGAAAGCCATCGCGCCAGCCGACCTTCGGGGTCCTTCGTTGCCAGCAGACCTTGCAGTGGCCGGTGGTCCGAGTAGACTCTGAAGCTCGGAACACTCAGCAGGTACGTCCTGAAGTGCTTCAAACTCCAGACAAGCGCCAGCAGCTCGCGGTCGGTCGCCGAGTAGTTGCGCTCGGCCTTGTTGAGGGTGCGAGAGGCGAACGCCACAGGCAGCTCGGCGTCACCGTGCAGCTGGCTGAGCACCGCGCCGACGGCGAACTGACTGCTGTCGCAGCTGAGCACAAACTGCTTGGTGAAATCTGGCAGTCTCAGCACCGGAGCTGTCGTCAGCCGGTCCTTCAACTCGCGGAACGCTCGCTCGCAGTCGCTGCTCCACGCGAAGTCCCTCGATTTCACGCTGACGTCGTGCAGGACCCTCGCCGTCTGGCTGAAGCCTCGGATGAACCGGCGGTAGAAACCCAGCATTCCAAGAAACCGCTTCACCTCCTCGTTCGTCGTTGGGCTGGGCATGCTGCGAATGGCCTCGACCTTGCCGGGATCCGGTGCGATGCCCTGCTCGCTGATCAGGTGTCCCAGGTACAGCACCCGGCGATGGCCGAACGCGCTCTTGGCCTTGTGCAGCTTGAGTCCCGCGTCTCGCAGCCGCTTAAAAACTTCCGCCAGCCTCTCTAAGTGCTCGTCGAACGTCCTGCTGAAGACAATGATGTCGTCGATATAAGTCAGCACGGACTCCCAGGACAGGCCGGACATCACCAGCTCCATGAGCCGCTGGAACGTCGCCGGGGCATTGCACATCCCGAAGCCCATCTTGCAGAATTGCATCAGGCCGCGCGTCGAATAGAAAGCCGTCTTGTACCGGTCCTCCTCCGCCACCTCCACCTGGTGGTAGCCCTGCCGGCAGTCGATGGTGGAGAACCAGGAGCATCCGACAAGCGCATCCATGGCCTGCTGCAGGTGCGGCAGCGGGTATGCATCCTTGACCGTGCAGGCGTTGAGCTGCCGCCAGTCCGTGCACAGTCTGATGTCGCCGTTCTTCTTGCGGACCACCAGCAGGTTGCTGGCCCATGGCGATGTCGACGGTTCGATGATGCCGCTTTCCAGCATCTGACCGATCTTCTTGTCCACCTGGTCTCGCACAGACAGCGGCAGCCGGCGCTGGACCTGCCGGTGTGGCCGCGCTCCCGGCTCCAGCTCGATTTGGTGCTGCAGCAACGCCGTCGTGCCCAGGTCGTACTCGTGCCTGGCGAACAGGTCCTCGTTGCTCTCCAACAGCTGTCGCAGCCTCGCAGCATCCGGTTCGGGCAGCTCCGCGTTGATGTTCCAACCGACGGGGTTCTCCTGGGCCGCCTCCTGGCGACTGTCCCCGTCTGTCATCGCGCCTTCGAACGTGCCGACCGCCTTGTTGGCGTACAGCAGCACGGGCTCCTCTGCAAGGTTGCACATTTTCACCGGGATGCGGCAGTCGTCCGAGACCGCCAGCACGCGGCCCGGCAGGACGGCAGTGGACTTCACGAAGTCCTCAGACGGCTCAAAGACTCCCTGCTCGCCGCTGGAATCCACCTTGAGCCACACCAGCTTCTCGCTGCGGGCGGGCAGCTCCGTAGTTGCCGCCACACGCGCCACCAGGACACTCGGCACCAGGCGACAATCTGCTCGAGCCGGCTCGCTGCTGAAAGGCACAGCTGTGCCGTCGAACCTGACGACGCCTTCTTTAATGTCAATGGTCATCGCCTGCGACACCTCGCCAATGAAGTCCATGCCGATGATCAGGCTGGGCTGGATGCCGTCCACGACTGTGAAGCGATGGCGCACGCGGATGGTCTGGCCGATCGAAACATCCGCTGCTGACAGGCCAAGGCAGCGCAGCCGGGATCCGTCGACAGCCGTCGGCAGCGCACCGATGTCGGTGGAGTCGATCTTGCACTGCAGTCTGTCGAACAGCGACTTGTCCATCAACGAAACTTGCGCGCCGGTGTCGAGCAGAGCAGGCGCTGACACGCTGCCAAAGTGCACCTTCACGAAGACTGAAGGCGCTGATCTGAGGGCCCCTTTTGAGCGGGTCGGTGCTGGCCCCAGGCTGCCGACCCTCAGAAGTTTCCCTGCGGCTGACCAGTTGGTGTCGGGCACACCGCGGCGGAGTGACCCTTGCCTGAGCACCGGCTGCAGCGGCTGCCGATCGCCTTTGGGCACCGCCTAGCAATGTGACCCGGCTCGCCGCAGCTGAAGCACCTAATGGGTCCCTTCTGACGCCTGTCTCTTCCGGGTGGTCCCGTTCGCACGCTGGCTGTCAGCTTTCTTTCTTTCTTTTTCGGGTCACGGACATTGTAGCTAGACGTAGCTAATAGGACCGGGGGCGTAGCCCCATGCAGCCGGGGCGCTGACCCTGCGCGGGCGGGCAGTAGACGGCGGAATCCAATTTGCGGCCTGCGGCGGGTGGCCAGAGAGCGTGGGGACCCGAGTCCCGGTGCGCAGGGCTCCTCCGCAGACCGACTTACGCTGTAAAAACCGCCATCCACCGCCAACCCAACGTTGGGGGACAGCTCTCCCAGGCTGCATACCCGGAGGTGAGACCAATTCGTCACCCCGTCGATGGCAGGGACGCACGGAGCTCCTGCCACATTGGCGGGGTGTCCAGGGGCGCGACGTGGACGCTGGTCTCGTGCCACCCCGGCTGTCAGCTGCTGCATCTGCTGCTCCAGCTGGCTCAGCCGTCTGTCTTCTACCGACACCGCGGCTGATGAGGCTGTAGTTGCGTGGCTCACCAGCTCAAGCTGCGCAGCTCTGTCGACGATGGCGGCCAGCGAACACGAGTCCGCGTCCTGGTCCTTCAACAGCGCATCTCTCACGGCAGATGGCAGGAGGCGCATCAGACGAAACTTCACGTCCTTTTCCCGAGCCGCCACGGAGTCGTCCGGGCGGGCCCGAAGGTGGAGAAGCTTCAGGCTGTAGGCGAGCTCCCTCAGCGACTCGTTGGGCTGTCGCTTTCGCTCTTCAAACTCCTCCATTGCTCTGTAGCAGCTCAGACTGTTGCCGAAGCACTCGATCAGCTTCTCCTTCAGCCTTTCATAGCTGGCTGACACGTCTGCCGGCTGCTCCCAGACGAAGATTTGCGCTTCTCCTGTCACCAGCAGTCTCAGCTTCTTTGCCTTCTTCTTGTCGTCCCATTCGCAGTCGTCGGCGAAGTCCTCAAACGTGCTTAGCCACATTCTCACGTTGGAGTCGCCGCTGAACTTTGGAGGCAATAAACTGGCTTGCTCTGATTTGGCCATACTGAGACCGCTGCCACCAGTGTAAGACCGTGGGTTGAATTGCAGAGAATAACAAAACGTGAGGAGACCTCACTGGCTCACGCCAATATATTTATTGCCAAAGTTGGGGTGGGTGTAACCACCCTAAGCACGCACACGCCGCAGCGCTAAACCCCAACCCCCAAACCAGCCAGACGTGCACATCTAAGTGCACGCGCACCAACAAGCCAGACTACAGCTTAAATCCAGCGCTCACACCCAAATATGAAGCATGCTCTAAAGAAGCAACAACTCACCCAAGAGAGCGCACTTCTCGTCCTCCTGTTTGACCTTCCTCACACATCGACCCAGAGCCTTCACAAACACAAAGTACACTGTGCTCACTGTCCTGTAGCCCCCCTTCCGACACGCGCCCTGATTGACCGTCTTCTCCGGACACTCGTGCTTCAAGTCGACTCCGGGAGTAGACTTCTTCTTTTTCTTCTTGGCCTTCTCGCCGCACTTCTGATGCATGAAGTCTCTGTGAGCGATACAGCGACCTCGCTTCTCACTGTACTCATAGTGCTCGACGAGCACCTTTCTGGATCCGTCAATGCACGGTCCGGGCTCCATCACTCGTCGCTTCGGACACTTTTTACCTGGTAACGATTGAAGATTGAGAAGTATTGTAGCTCGACTGTTGTACCGGAATTGTGGCTAAGTACAGTACGTGCTCGAGATAATTAGTTGGTCTACTCACTCTTTGCAGCTCCTGTAGATCCTGAGGCAGCCTCTCTACACGGTTTTTCTCTCGCTCTGAACTTCTTCACGCACCGACCCTTGAGCTTGTTCCACTCGAAATAGACTGTGAGCCACCTTTGGATCCGGTCCTCGCAGCCTCCGACCTTCTTCACTCGCTTTGGAGGGCAGACTGAAATTATCGAAATGGGCAATTCAGTGTTAATCCAGAACTACCTGGAAAAATTCAAACACGTACTGTCGTATTTACCTTTGGCTTTCTCATCACTGCAAGTGATTGTGATCTTCTTGGACTTTTTCTCGCATCGACCTTCCAGATCTCTCTTGAATGTGTAGACGATGTTAGTGCGGTACCCGTTCACGCAGGGTCCGACTTCTTGAGTGACGTCCGCTGGGCAGCTCTTGTTTTTCACTGAATTTTCAATATAAAGTGTATATTATATCATATAACTTTGCTTTTTAGCTTCAGAAGTAAACGCCTGCACTTAAAAGAAGCAGACTATGGCGAAAAATCCGTATTTCAGTTTTTACTTCATTACTGTGAGTATTGTAAACTACTTGCACTTGTTAAAGCCCTGCTTAACGTCATAATTCGATACATACTCGTAATCAATGACGATGTATGAAAAAATTACAGGCCTAAATATGTAGATGAAATATCCTTTTGTGGACGAATCATTGTTGTTCTAAGAAAAAAAGGCTTGAATGCGTTTAGTAGAAAATCGTAGCTATCCCTCAATTTGTCGCCATGCGTTCGGGTATTAAAATTTTTGCGTTATGTTTATACGAGCGTACACAAAAACTTTCACTACATCAAGATCAAAGTACGTGTACATTAGATCCTGATGCATACAAGCTATTCAAGCCATGGCGAGAGCTGTTAAGACCAACGACAAATTGCAGGTGCACGAACTTTTAAGCTTTTAAACAGAGCAACGGATAATAATTCATTGGATGCTGACCTCAACCCTGCTGCGCATACTAAGATTACATGAAGTAAGTGAAGCGCTATAAGTGTAGTAACGGTGGGCGCAAAAAATGCAATCATTACGAGCGTACCTATTTGTTTCAAAAAATACACTTTTGGGCCCACTTCACGCTGCTAACCGACTGTTGAGAGAAACTTTGGTTTCATGTCTGAGCTGCTAACTAGCAGAGCCAGCCAGTTAACAGCAAGGTTGTGCCATAGGCAAACATCTACATGTATGTGGGGGCGAATATGGCTCTTTTAAAGCGAGAAGGCTCAAATATTCGGAGCTCGCTGACGTTGGGCCAGTGAAGCGGCATTTCGTGACTTCGAATTCAAATTTGTCACTGTCGATTCAGAAGGCCCATTTGCATCCCAGAGTACGTCTGATAGAAACTAATGGGTGCGTAGCATCGCAAAGTGGTCAGCGTTTGCTCACGTGCGCTCAAGCTTCTACTTCTTGGCGCATCGTATTCCAACTTCGGGCCAAAAGACCCCCGCCAGAAATTGAACGTAATTCTGGGTTCATTCGGAAGCGCTGCTAAAAGTCATCAGCGGCGGCGAAATTCATGCGATCTTTAAACTCTCTCGGCAGACGACTATCGACCGGGAGATCAGCTGCTTGAAGCGCGTCGAAAAGTGGAATCTCCATTCTTAGTCGCCTATCAAGGATGCTAAACTTTAGCTCGTGAAGACAAAAGTTAGCAGGCTGGTAAAAATCTGTTTACAACAGCTAGACTCATAAAACCAAAAGTTCACTAGCAGCTGTGAAATACAGTGTAACAGTTAGCAGTGCTTCATGAAATTGGTCCCTGAGGTGTTTAAAAATCCTGCCTTGGTGTGGTGCCACACTCAGACAGAAGAACAGTTCCGGAGACAATCAAAACATTTATAGTACGTCTTTGCAGCAGTTTCTGCCTTTCTGCCTGACTGAAAATATCAGTCTCGCCATAAAGGTAGAGTACAAGCGGTTAAATGCAGTAGCTAATACCATTAAGTGCAAGGTAAAACAACATACAAGACAAGATAGAATTACTCGTACTGCATGGTACAGTGGGGATCAAAAAATCATATCGAAAAATTATTTTTTGATTAAAATATTGCTAATGTCTTACCCAGCAAGGCGCACTTCTCGTCCTCCTGCTTGACCTTCCTCACACATCGACCCAGAGCCTTCACAAACACAAAGTACACTGTGCTCACTGTCCTGTAGCCCCCCTTCCGACACGCGCCCTGGTTGACCGTCTTCTCCGGACACTCGTGCTTCAGGTCGACTCCGGGAGTAGACTTCTTCTTTTTCTTCTTGGCCTTCTCGCCGCACTTCTGATGCATGAAGTCTCTGTGAGCGATACAGCGACCTCGCTTCTCACTGTACTCATAGTGCTCGACGAGCACCTTTCTGGATCCGTCAATGCACGGTCCGGGCTCCATCACTCGTCGCTTCGGGCACTTTTTACCTGGAGACGATTGAAGATTGAGAAGTATTGTAGCTCGACTGTTGTACCGGAATTGTGGCTAAGTACAGTACGTGCTCGAGATAATTAGTTGGTCTACTCACTCTTTGCAGCTCCTGTAGATCCTGAGGCAGCCTCTCCACACGGTTTTTCTCTCGCTCTGAACTTCTTCACGCACCGACCCTTGAGCTTGTTCCACTCGAAGTAGACTGTGAGCCACCTTTGGATCCGGTCCTCGCAGCCTCCGACCTTTTTCACTCGCTTTGGAGGGCAGACTGAAATTATCGAAATTGGCAATTCATTGTTAATCCAGAACTACCTGGAAAAATGCAAATACGTACTCTCGCATTTACCTTTGGCTTTCTCATCACTGCAAGTGATTGTGATCTTCTTGGACTTTTTCTCGCATCGACCTTCCAGATCTCTCTTGAATGTGTAGACGATGTTAGTGCGGTACCCGTTCACGCAGGGTCCGACTTCTTGAGTGACGTCCGCTGGGCAGCTCTTGTTTTTCACTGAATTTTCAATATAAAGTGTATATTATATCATATAAATTTGCTTTTTAGCTTCACAAGTAAACGCCTGCACTCAAAGAAGCAGACTTTTGCGAAAAATCCGTATTTCAGTTTTTACTTCATTACTGTGAGTATTGTAAACTACTTGTAGTTGTTAAAGCCCTGCTTAACGTTATAATTCGATACATACTCGTAATCAATGATGATGTATGAAAAAATTACAGGCCTAAATATGTAGATGAAATATCCTTTTGTGGACGAATCATTGTTCTAAGAAAAAAAGGCTTGAATGCGTTTAGTAGAAAATCGTAGCTATCCCTCAATTTGTCGCCATGCGTTCGGGTATTAAAATTTTTGCGTTATGTTTATACGAGCGTACACAAAAACTTTCACTACATCAAGATCAAAGTACGTGTACATTAGATCCTGATGCATACAAGCTATTCAAGCCATGGCGAGAGCTGTTAAGACCAACGACAAATTGCAGGTGCACGAACTTTTAAGCTTTTAAACAGAGCAACGGATAATAATTCATTGGATGCTGACCTCAACCCTGCTGCGCATACTAAGATTACATGAAGTAAGTGAAGCGCTATAAGTGTAGTAACGGTGGGCGCAAAAAATGCAATCATTACGAGCGTACCTATTTGTTTCAAAAAATACACTTTTGGGCCCACTTCACGCTGCTAACCGACTGTTGAGAGAAACTTTGGTTTCATGTCTGAGCTGCTAACTAGCAGAGCCAGCCAGTTAACAGCAGGTTGTGCCATAGGCAAACATCTACATGTATGTGGGGGCGAATATGGCTCTTTTAAAGCGAGAAGGCTCAAATATTCGGAGCTCGCTGACGTTGGGCCAGTGAAGCGGCATTTCGTGACTTCGAATTCAAATTTGTCACTGTCGATTCAGAAGGCCCATTTGCATCCCAGAGTACGTCTGATAGAAACTAATGGGTGCGTAGCATCGCAAAGTGGTCAGCGTTTGCTCACGTGCGCTCAAGCTTCTACTTCTTGGCGCATCGTATTCCAACTTCGGGCCAAAAGACCCCCGCCAGAAATTGAACGTAATTCTGGGTTCATTCGGAAGCGCTGCTAAAAGTCATCAGCGGCGGCGAAATTCATGCGATCTTTAAACTCTCTCGGCAGACGACTATCGACCGGGAGATCAGCTGCTTGAAGCGCGTCGAAAAGTGGAATCTCCATTCTTAGTCGCCTATCAAGGATGCTAAACTTTAGCTCGTGAAGACAAAAGTTAGCAGGCTGGTAAAAATCTGTTTACAACAGCTAGACTCATAAAACCAAAAGTTCACTAGCAGCTGTGAAATACAGTGTAACAGTTAGCAGTGCTTCATGAAATTGGTCCCTGAGGTGTTTAAAAATCCTGCCTTGGTGTGGTGCCACACTCAGACAGAAGAACAGATCCGGAGACAATCAAAATATTTATAGTACGTCTTTGCAGCAGTTTCTGCCTTTCTGACTGACTGAAAATATCAGTCTCGCCATAAAGGCAGAGTACAAGCGCTAAATGCAGTAGCTAATACCGTTAAGTGCAAGGTAAAACAACATACAAGACAATATAGAATTACTCGTACTGCATGGTACAGTGGGGATCAAAAAATCATATCGAAAAATTTTTTTTGATTAAAATATTGCTAATGTCTTACCCAGCAAGGCGCACTTCTCGTCCTCCTGTTTGACCTTCCTCACACATCGACCCAGAGCCTTCACAAACACAAAGTACACTGTGTTCACTGTCCTGTAGCCCCCCTTCCGACACGCTCCCTGATTGACCGTCTTCTCCGGACACTCGTGCTTCAAGTCGACTCCGGGAGTAGACTTCTTCTTTTTCTTCTTGGCCTTCTCGCCGCACTTCTGATGCATGAGGTCTCTGTGAGCGATACAGCGACCTCGCTTCTCACTGTACTCATAATGCTCGACGAGCACCTTTCTGGATCCGTCAATGCACGGTCCGGGCTCCATCACTCGTCGCTTCGGACACTTTTTACCTGGTAACGATTGAAGATTGAGAAGTATTGTAGCTCGACTGTTGTACCGGAATTGTGGCTAAGTACAGTACGTGCTCGAGATAATTAGTTGGTCTACTCACTCTTTGCAGCTCCTGTAGATCCTGAGGCAGCCTCTCTACACGGTTTTTCTCTCGCTCTGAACTTCTTCACGCACCGACCCTTGAGCTTGTTCCACTCGAAGTAGACTGTGAGCCACCTTTGGATCCGGTCCTCGCAGCCTCCGACCTTCTTCACTCGCTTTGGAGGGCATTCTGCAATGAGTTTTTGAGCAGCAAAATCACACTCGTTTGCTACTGTCAGCAGCCAATCTAAACCAGAAACTCACCAGTTGCTTTCTTCGATCTGCAGGGCTAGTAACCTTCTTCACATTCTTTTGGCAGTGTCCCTCGGTGTTGCGCGATAGTGATAAGAATGCTGGTGCGGAAACCGCTCTTACAAGGCCCTGTCTCCACGGTGTCGTCAGAT